>JAJQKT010000041.1:0-267001 GCA_030512225.1 Rauvolfia tetraphylla | reverse complement strand
CATTGTCTACTTCGTTCAGTTACGTATTGCTGGCAAGTCATTTAAACATTTTCAAACTCAAAAAATAGTTACTAAACTACTTTGATCATACGAGTGTTTACTCAAGATCATCTCGAGTTTCAAAAAAGGTACTTGCGATTTAAAAGTTCACTCAAAGCCATTTACGATTCAAAACAATTTTTTTTGTTGCTCTTTTATGCATTCAATAAATTCCCATACACACAAGTGTAGGATTTACAAAAGAATAGAACTACTAAGCATATTTGACATACACTTCAAGTCTTCGATGCCTTTCATCATTTTTGAACAAAATTCTTCAATCTTCATTCACTTTGACTCATTGAAGTTGTTTTTGATTTTTTGCTTG
This sequence comes from Rauvolfia tetraphylla, assembly GCA_030512225.1. Classification (NCBI taxonomy): domain Eukaryota; kingdom Viridiplantae; phylum Streptophyta; class Magnoliopsida; order Gentianales; family Apocynaceae; genus Rauvolfia; species Rauvolfia tetraphylla. The sequence continues at coordinate 266,634 of JAJQKT010000041.1, read as the reverse complement.
AAGGCAACAAGACTTCGTACTTGTTTAATCCAACAATCCTATCACACAATTGACACAAAGATTAGTCCACATTAATGTGTGTCATTATTCAAAACTTAATTAGAACTTAATGATTTGCCTAAGAGATAACAATTTCCTTTTATGAATTTAGCTAGAGCTGATTGTGAATATTTGTTTCAGTTAGATGATAGTTAGATCAATGACAAAGCAATAAACAATCTAGGATCAATGAACACAAACAATTTATAGTGGTTCGATATCTTCAAGATCTATGTCGGCTACCTGGAGCATACACTGAAAGATCTCAATCGATCTATTATATGTTATAGTTCCACAATTACATAAGAGGCTCACCACACAATGGTTCTACACTCACAACCTCTTTTGCAATTCTACAAACAAGGTTCACCCTACCAAAGCGATTTTATATCTACAAACAACTTTGAATTAATGTGTCGAACTTTGCGTCCGAATTTTTCGGAAGCATAGCAATCATTTTCAAAATTTGGGACGTCGAACTTGCGTCGAACTCATCAAACTGTGTCAAATCATTGAAAATCAACCTTTATAATATTGAAAACATTTTTGTGCAAATAGGCAAGTCATTTAAACATTTTCAAACTCAAAAAAACCGTTACTAAAATACTTTGATCATACGGTGTTTACTCAAGATCATCCGAGGTTTCAAAAAAGGTACTTGCGATTTAAAAGTTCACTCAAAGCCATTTACGATTCAAAACAATTTTTTGTTCCTCTTTTATGCATTCAATAAATTCCCATACACACAAGTGTAGGATTTACAAAAAGAATAGAACTACTAAGCATATTTGACATACACTTCAAGTCTTCGATGCCTTTCATCATTTTTGAACAAAATTCTTCAATCTTCATTCACTTTGACTCATTGAAGTTGTTTTTGATTTTTTGCTTGAAGGCAACAAGACTTCGTACTTGTTTAATCCAACAATCCTATCACACAATTGACACAAAGATTAGTCCACATTAATGTGTGTCATTATTCAAAACTTAATTAGAACTTAATGATTTGCCTAAGAGATAACAATTTCCTTTTATGAATTTAGCTAGAGCTGATTGTGAATATTTGTTTCGGTTAGATGATAGTTAGATCAATGACAAAGCAATAAACAATCTAGGATCAATGAACACAAACAATTTATAGTGGTTCGATATCTTCAAGATCTATGTCAGCTACTGGAGCATACTGCTGAAAGATCTCAATCGATCTATTATATGTTATAGTTCCACAATTACATAAGAGGCTCACCACACAATGGTTCTACACTCACAACCTCTTTTGCAATTCTACAAACAAGGTTCACCCTACCAAACGATTTTATATCTACAAACAACTTTGAATTAATGTATCCGAACTTGCGTCCGAATTTTTCTGGAAGCATAGCAATCATTTTCAAAATTTGGGACGTCCGAACTTGCGTCGAACTCATCAAAGCGTGTCAAATCATTGAAAATCAACCTTTATAATATTGAAAACATTTTGTGCAAATAGGCAAGTCATTTAAACATTTTCAAACTCAAAAAACCGTTACTAAACTACTTTGATCATACAGTGTTTACTCAAGATCATCTGAGTTTCAAAAAAGGTACTTGCGATTTAAAGTTCACTCAAAGCCATTTACGATTCAAAACAATTTTTTGTTCCTCTTTTATGCATTCAATAAATTCCCATACACACAAGTGTAGGATTTACAAAAGAATAGAACTACTAAGCATATTTGACATACACTTCAAGTCTTCGATACCTTTCATCATTTTTGAACAAAATTCTTCAATCTTCATTCACTTTGACTCATTGAAGTTGTTTTTGATTTTTTGCTTGAAGGCAACAAGACTTCAGTACTTGTTTAATCCAACAATCCTATCACACAATTGACACAAAGATTAGTCCACATTAATGTGTGTCATTATTCAAAAACTTAATTAGAACTTAATGATTTGCCTAAGAGATAACAATTTCCTTTTATGAATTTAGCTAGAGCTGATTGTGAATATTTGTTTCAGTTAGATGATAGTTAGATCAATGACAAAGCAATAAACAATCTAGGATCAATGAACACAAACAATTTATAGTGGTTCGATATCTTCAAGATCTATGTCGATTTACTCGGAGCATACTGTGAAAGATCTCAATCGATCTATTATATGTTATAGTTCCACAATTACATAAGAGGCTCACCACACAATGGTTCTACACTCACAACCTCTTTTGCAATTCTACAAACAAGGTTCACCCTACCAAGCGATTTTATATCTACAAACAACTTTGAATTAATGTGTCCGAACTTGCGTCAGAATTTTTTACGGGAAGCATAGCAATCATTTTCAAAATTTGGGACGTCGAACTTGCGTCGAACTCATCAAACTGTGTCAAATCATTGAAAATCAACCTTTATAATATTGAAAACATTTTTGTGCAAATAGGCAAGTCATTTAAACATTTTCAAACTCAAAAAAACCGTTACTAAAATACTTTGATCATACGAGTGTTTACTCAAGATCATCGAGTTTCAAAAAAAGGTACTTGCGATTTAAAAGTTCACTCAAAGCCATTTACTGATTCAAAACAATTTTTTGTTCCTCTTTTATGCATTCAATAAATTCCCATACACACAAGTGTAGGATTTACAAAAGAATAGAACTACTAAGCATATTTGACATACACTTTCAAGTCTTCAATGCCTTTCATCATTTTTTGAACAAAATTCTTCAATCTTCATTCACTTTGACTCATTGAAGTTGTTTTTGATTTTTTGCTTGAAGGCAACAAGACTTACGTACTTGTTTAATCCAACAATCCTATCACACAATTGACACAAAGATTAGTCCACATTAATGTGTGTCATTATTCAAAACTTAATTAGAACTTAATGATTTACCTAAGAGATAACAATTTCCTTTTTATGAATTTAGCTAGAGTTGATTGTGAATATTTGTTTCGGTTAGATGATAGTTAGATCAATGACAAAGCAATAAACAATCTAGGGATCAATGAACACAAACAATTTATAGTGGTTCGATATCTTCCAAGATCTATGTCGACTACACTGGAGCATACATGAAAGATCTCAATCGATCTATTATATGTTATAGTTCCACAATTACATAAGAGGCTCACCACACAATGGTTCTACACTCACAACCTCTTTTGCAATTCTACAAACAAGGTTCACCCCTACCAAAGCGATTTTATATCTACAAACAACTTTGAATTAATGTGTCCGAACTTGCGTCAGAATTTTTCGGAAGCATAGCAATCATTTTCAAAATTTGGGACGTCCCGAACTTGCGTCGAACTCATCAAAGCGTGTCAAATCATTGAAAATCAACCTTTATAATATTGAAAACATTTTTGTGCAAATAGGCAAGTCATTTAAACATTTTCAAACTCAAAAAACCGTTACTAAAATACTTTGATCATACGGTGTTTACTCAAGATCATCCGAGGTTCAAAAAAGGTACTTGCGATTTAAAGTTCACTCAAAGCCATTTACGATTCAAAACAATTTTTTGTTGCTCTTTTATGCATTCAATAAATTCCCATACACACAAGTGTAGGATTTACAAAAGAATAGAACTACTAAGCATATTTGACATACACTTCAAGTCTTCGATGCCTTTCATCATTTTTGAACAAAATTCTTCAATCTTCATTCACTTTGACTCATTGAAGTTGTTTTTGATTTTTTGCTTGAAGGCAACAAGACTTACGTACTTGTTTAATCCAACAATCCTATCACACAATTGACACAAAGATTAGTCCACATTAATGTGTGTCATTATTCAAAACTTAATTAGAACTTAATGATTTGCCTAAGAGATAACAATTTCCTTTTATGAATTTAGCTAGAGCTGATTGTGAATATTTGTTTCGAGTTAGATGATAGTTAGATCAATGACAAAGCAATAAACAATCTAGGATCAATGAACACAAACAATTTATAGTGGTTCGATATCTTCAAGATCTATGTCGGCTACTGGAGCATACTGTGAAAGATCTCAATCGATCTATTATATGTTATAGTTCCACAATTACATAAGAGGCTCACCACACAATGGTTCTACACTCACAACCTCTTTTGCAATTCTACAAACAAGGTTCACCCTACCAAAGCGATTTTATATCTACAAACAACTTTGAATTAATGTATCCGAACTTGCGTCAGAATTTTTTACGGAAGCATAGCAATCATTTTCAAAATTTGGGACGTCGAACTTGCGTCGAACTCATCAAAGCTGTGTCAAATCATTGAAAATCAACCTTTATAATATTGAAAACATTTTTGTGCAAATAGGCAAGTCATTTAAACATTTTTCAAACTCAAAAAACCGTTACTAAAATACTTTGATCATACGGTGTTTACTCAAGATCATCTGAGGTTCAAAAAAAGGTACTTGCGATTTAAAAGTTCACTCAAAGCCATTTACGATTCAAAACAATTTTTTGTTCCTCTTTTATGCATTCAATAAATTCCCATACACACAAGTGTAGGATTTACAAAAGAATAGAACTACTAAGCATATTTGACATACACTTCAAGTCTTCGATGCCTTTCATCATTTTTGAACAAAATTCTTCAATCTTCATTCACTTTGACTCATTGAAGTTGTTTTTGATTTTTTGCTTGAAGGCAACAAGACTTCGTACTTGTTTAATCCAACAATCCTATCACACAATTGACACAAAGATTAGTCCACATTAATGTGTGTCATTATTCAAAACTTAATTAGAACTTAATGATTTGCCTAAGAGATAACAATTTCCTTTTATGAATTTAGCTAGAGTTGATTGTGAATATTTGTTTCGAGTTAGATGATAGTTAGATCAATGACAAAGCAATAAACAATCTAGGATCAATGAACACAAACAATTTATAGTGGTTCGATATCTTCAAGATCTATGTCAAACTACTGGAGCATACGCTGAAAGATCTCAATCGATCTATTATATGTTATAGTTCCACAATTACATAAGAGGCTCACCACACAATGGTTCTACACTCACAACCTCTTTTGCAATTCTACAAACAAGGTTCACCCCTACCAAAGCGATTTTATATCTACAAACAACTTTGAATTAATGTGTCAGAACTTGCGTCAGAATTTTTACGGAAGCATAGCAATCATTTTCAAAATTTGGGACGTCCGAACTTGCGTCAGAACTCATCAAAGCTGTGTCAAATCATTGAAAATCAACCTTTATAATATTGAAAACATTTTTGTGCAAATAGGCAAGTCATTTAAACATTTTCAAACTCAAAAAAACCGTTACTAAAATACTTTGATCATACAGTGTTTACTCAAGATCATCGAGGTTCAAAAAAGGGTACTTGCGATTTAAAAGTTCACTCAAAGCCATTTACGATTCAAAACAATTTTTTTGTTCCTCTTTTATGCATTCAATAAATTCCCATACACACAAGTGTAGGATTTACAAAAAGAATAGAACTACTAAGCATATTTGACATACACTTCAAGTCTTCGATGCCTTTCATCATTTTTGAACAAAATTCTTCAATCTTCATTCACTTTGACTCATTGAAGTTGTTTTTGATTTTTTGCTTGAAGGCAACAAGACTTCAGTACTTGTTTAATCCAACAATCCTATCACACAATTGACACAAAGATTAGTCCACATTAATGTGTGTCATTATTCAAAACTTAATTAGAACTTAATGATTTGCCTAAGAGATAACAATTTCCTTTTATGAATTTAGCTAGAGCTGATTGTGAATATTTGTTTCAGTTAGATGATAGTTAGATCAATGACAAAGCAATAAACAATCTAGGATCAATGAACACAAACAATTTATAGTGGTTCGATATCTTCAAGATCTATGTCAGCTACTGGAGCATACCTTTGAAAGATCTCAATCGATCTATTATATGTTATAGTTCCACAATTACATAAGAGGCTCACCACACAATGGTTCTACACTCACAACCTCTTTTGCAATTCTACAAACAAGGTTCACCCTACCAAACGATTTTATATCTACAAACAACTTTGAATTAATGTGTCCGAACTTGCGTCGAATTTTTACGGAAGCATAGCAATCATTTTCAAAATTTGGGACGTCCGAACTTGCGTCAGAACTCATCAAAGCTGTGTCAAATCATTGAAAATCAACCTTTATAATATTGAAAACATTTTGTGCAAATAGGCAAGTCATTTAAACATTTTCAAACTCAAAAAACCGTTACTAAAATACTTTGATCATACAGTGTTTACTCAAGATCATCTGAGGTTCAAAAAAGGTACTTGCGATTTAAAGTTCACTCAAAGCCATTTACGATTCAAAACAATTTTTTGTTGCTCTTTTATGCATTCAATAAATTCCCATACACACAAGTGTAGGATTTACAAAAGAATAGAACTACTAAGCATATTTGACATACACTTCAAGTCTTCGATGCCTTTCATCATTTTTGAACAAAATTCTTCAATCTTCATTCACTTTGACTCATTGAAGTTGTTTTTGATTTTTTGCTTGAAGGCAACAAGACTTCGTACTTGTTTAATCCAACAATCCTATCACACAATTGACACAAAGATTAGTCCACATTAATGTGTGTCATTATTCAAAACTTAATTAGAACTTAATGATTTGCCTAAGAGATAACAATTTCCTTTTATGAATTTAGCTAGAGCTGATTGTGAATATTTGTTTCAGTTAGATGATAGTTAGATCAATGACAAAGCAATAAACAATCTAGGATCAATGAACACAAACAATTTATAGTGGTTCGATATCTTCAAGATCTATGTCGGCTACTGGAGCATACACTTTGAAAGATCTCAATCGATCTATTATATGTTATAGTTCCACAATTACATAAGAGGCTCACCACACAATGGTTCTACACTCACAACCTCTTTTGCAATTCTACAAACAAGGTTCACCCTACCAAAGCGATTTTATATCTACAAACAACTTTGAATTAATGTGTCCGAACTTGCGTCCGAATTTTTTCGGAAGCATAGCAATCATTTTCAAAAATTTGGACGTCCGAACTTGCGTCAGAACTCATCAAAGCTGTGTCAAATCATTGAAAATCAACCTTTATAATATTGAAAACATTTTTGTGCAAATAGGCAAGTCATTTAAACATTTTCAAACTCAAAAAACCGTTACTAAAATACTTTGATCATACGAGTGTTTACTCAAGATCATCCGAGGTTCAAAAAAAGGTACTTGCGATTTAAAAGTTCACTCAAAGCCATTTACGATTCAAAACAATTTTTTGTTGCTCTTTTTATGCATTCAATAAATTACCCATACACACAAGTGTAGGATTTACAAAAGAATAGAACTACTAAGCATATTTGACATACACTTCAAGTCTTCAATGCCTTTCATCATTTTTGAACAAAATTCTTCAATCTTCATTCACTTTGACTCATTGAAGTTGTTTTTGATTTTTTTGCTTGAAGGCAACAAGACTTCGTACTTGTTTAATCCAACAATCCTATCACACAATTGACACAAAGATTAGTCCACATTAATGTGTGTCATTATTCAAAACTTAATTAGAACTTAATGATTTACCTAAGAGATAACAATTTCCTTTTATGAATTTAGCTAGAGCTGATTGTGAATATTTGTTTCGGTTAGATGATAGTTAGATCAATGACAAAGCAATAAACAATCTAGGATCAATGAACACAAACAATTTATAGTGGTTCGATATCTTCAAGATCTATGTCGGCTACTGGAGCATACACTGAAAGATCTCAATCGATCTATTATATGTTATAGTTCCACAATTACATAAGAGGCTCACCACACAATGGATCTACACTCACAACCTCTTTTGCAATTCTACAAACAAGGTTCACCCTACCAAACGATTTTATATCTACAAACAACTTTGAATTAATGCGTCCGAACTTGCGTCCGAATTTTTTACGGAAGCATAGCAATCATTTTCAAAATTTGGGACGTCCGAACTTGCGTCAGAACTCATCAAAGCTGTGTCAAATCATTGAAAATCAACCTTTATAATATTGAAAACATTTTGTGCAAATAGGCAAGTCATTTAAACATTTTCAAACTCAAAAAACCGTTACTAAAATACTTTGATCATACAGTGTTTACTCAAGATCATCTGAGGTTCAAAAAAGGTACTTGCGATTTAAAGTTCACTCAAAGCCATTTACGATTCAAAACAATTTTTTGTTGCTCTTTTATGCATTCAATAAATTCCCATACACACAAGTGTAGGATTTACAAAAGAATAGAACTACTAAGCATATTTGACATACACTTCAAGTCTTCGATGCCTTTCATCATTTTTTGAACAAAATTCTTCAATCTTCATTCACTTTGACTCATTGAAGTTGTTTTTGATTTTTTGCTTGAAGGCAACAAGACTTCGTACTTGTTTAATCCAACAATCCTATCACACAATTGACACAAAGATTAGTCCACATTAATGTGTGTCATTATTCAAAACTTAATTAGAACTTAATGATTTGCCTAAGAGATAACAATTTTCCTTTTATGAATTTAGCTAGAGCTGATTGTGAATATTTGTTTCGGTTAGATGATAGTTAGATCAATGACAAAGCAATAAACAATCTAGGATCAATGAACACAAACAATTTATAGTGGTTCGATATCTTCAAGATCTATGTCAGCTACCCTGGAGCATACACTTTGAAAGATCTCAATCGATCTATTATATGTTATAGTTCCACAATTACATAAGAGGCTCACCACACAATGGTTCTACACTCACAACCTCTTTTGCAATTCTACAAACAAGGTTCACCCTACCAAAGCGATTTTATATCTACAAACAACTTTGAATTAATGCGTCCAGAACTTGCGTCCGAATTTTTTCGGAAGCATAGCAATCATTTTCAAAATTTGGGACGTCCGAACTTGCGTCAGAACTCATCAAAGCTGTGTCAAATCATTGAAAATCAACCTTTATAATATTGAAAACATTTTTGTGCAAATAGGCAAGTCATTTAAACATTTTCAAACTCAAAAAAACCGTTACTAAAAATACTTTGATCATACGAGTGTTTACTCAAGATCATCCGAGGTTCAAAAAAAGGTACTTGCGATTTAAAGTTCACTCAAAGCCATTTACGATTCAAAACAATTTTTTGTTCCTCTTTTATGCATTCAATAAATTACCATACACACAAGTGTAGGATTTACAAAAGAATAGAACTACTAAGCATATTTGACATACACTTCAAGTCTTCAATGCCTTTCATCATTTTTGAACAAAATTCTTCAATCTTCATTCACTTTGACTCATTGAAGTTGTTTTTGATTTTTTGCTTGAAGGCAACAAGACTTCGTACTTGTTTAATCCAACAATCCTATCACACAATTGACACAAAGATTAGTCCACATTAATGTGTGTCATTATTCAAAACTTAATTAGAACTTAATGATTTGCCTAAGAGATAACAATTTCCTTTTATGAATTTAGCTAGAGCTGATTGTGAATATTTGTTTCAGTTAGATGATAGTTAGATCAATGACAAAGCAATAAACAATCTAGGATCAATGAACACAAACAATTTATAGTGGTTCGATATCTTCAAGATCTATGTCGGCTACCTGGAGCATACACTGAAAGATCTCAATCGATCTATTATATGTTATAGTTCCACAATTACATAAGAGGCTCACCACACAATGGTTCTACACTCACAACCTCTTTTGCAATTCTACAAACAAGGTTCACCCTACCAAACGATTTTATATCTACAAACAACTTTGAATTAATGCGTCCGAACTTGCGTCCGAATTTTTCTGGAAGCATAGCAATCATTTTCAAAATTTGGACGTCCGAACTTGCGTCCGAACTCATCAAACTGTGTCAAATCATTGAAAATCAACCTTTATAATATTGAAAACATTTTGTGCAAATAGGCAAGTCATTTAAACATTTTCAAACTCAAAAAAACCGTTACTAAAATACTTTGATCATACAGTGTTTACTCAAGATCATCTGAGGTTCAAAAAAGGTACTTGCGATTTAAAGTTCACTCAAAGCCATTTACGATTCAAAACAATTTTTTGTTCCTCTTTTATGCATTCAATAAATTACCATACACACAAGTGTAGGATTTACAAAAGAATAGAACTACTAAGCATATTTGACATACACTTCAAGTCTTCAATGCCTTTCATCATTTTTGAACAAAATTCTTCAATCTTCATTCACTTTGACTCATTGAAGTTGTTTTTGATTTTTTGCTTGAAGGCAACAAGACTTCGTACTTGTTTAATCCAACAATCCTATCACACAATTGACACAAAGATTAGTCCACATTAATGTGTGTCATTATTCAAAACTTAATTAGAACTTAATGATTTACCTAAGAGATAACAATTTCCTTTTATGAATTTAGCTAGAGCTGATTGTGAATATTTGTTTCAGTTAGATGATAGTTAGATCAATGACAAAGCAATAAACAATCTAGGATCAATGAACACAAACAATTTATAGTGGTTCGATATCTTCAAGATCTATGTCGGCTACACGGAGCATACACTGAAAGATCTCAATCGATCTATTATATGTTATAGTTCCACAATTACATAAGAGGCTCACCACACAATGGTTCTACACTCACAACCTCTTTTGCAATTCTACAAACAAGGTTCACCCTACCAAACGATTTTATATCTACAAACAACTTTGAATTAATGTGTCCGAACTTGCGTCCGAATTTTTCTGGAAGCATAGCAATCATTTTCAAAATTTGGACGTCCCGAACTTGCGTCCAGAACTCATCAAACTGTGTCAAATCATTGAAAATCAACCTTTATAATATTGAAAACATTTTGTGCAAATAGGCAAGTCATTTAAACATTTTCAAACTCAAAAAACCGTTACTAAAATACTTTGATCATACAGTGTTTACTCAAGATCATCTGAGGTTCAAAAAAGGTACTTGCGATTTAAAAGTTCACTCAAAGCCATTTACGATTCAAAACAATTTTTTGTTGCTCTTTTATGCATTCAATAAATTCCCATACACACAAGTGTAGGATTTACAAAAGAATAGAACTACTAAGCATATTTGACATACACTTCAAGTCTTCGATGCCTTTCATCATTTTTTGAACAAAATTCTTCAATCTTCATTCACTTTGACTCATTGAAGTTGTTTTTGATTTTTTGTTTGAAGGCAACAAGACTTCGTACTTGTTTAATCCAACAATCCTATCACACAATTGACACAAAGATTAGTCCACATTAATGTGTGTCATTATTCAAAACTTAATTAGAACTTAATGATTTGCCTAAGAGATAACAATTTCCTTTTATGAATTTAGCTAGAGCTGATTGTGAATATTTGTTTCAGTTAGATGATAGTTAGATCAATGACAAAGCAATAAACAATCTAGGATCAATGAACACAAACAATTTATAGTGGTTCGATATCTTCAAGATCTATGTCGGCTACTGGAGCATACACTCGAAAGATCTCAATCGATCTATTATATGTTATAGTTCCACAATTACATAAGAGGCTCACCACACAATGGTTCTACACTCACAACCTCTTTTGCAATTCTACAAACAAGGTTCACCCTACCAAAGCGATTTTATATCTACAAACAACTTTGAATTAATGCGTCCCGAACTTGCGTCCGAATTTTTACGGGAAGCATAGCAATCATTTTCAAAATTTGGGACGTCCGAACTTGCGTCCCGAACTCATCAAACTGTGTCAAATCATTGAAAATCAACCTTTATAATATTGAAAACATTTTTGTGCAAATAGGCAAGTCATTTAAACATTTTCAAACTCAAAAAACCGTTACTAAAATACTTTGATCATACAGGTGTTTACTCAAGATCATCCGAGGTTCAAAAAAAGGTACTTGCGATTTAAAAGTTCACTCAAAGCCATTTACGATTCAAAACAATTTTTTGTTGCTCTTTTATGCATTCAATAAATTCCCATACACACAAGTGTAGGATTTACAAAAAGAATAGAACTACTAAGCATATTTGACATACACTTCAAGTCTTCAATGCCTTTCATCATTTTTGAACAAAATTCTTCAATCTTCATTCACTTTGACTCATTGAAGTTGTTTTTGATTTTTTGCTTGAAGGCAACAAGACTTCGTACTTGTTTAATCCAACAATCCTATCACACAATTGACACAAAGATTAGTCCACATTAATGTGTGTCATTATTCAAAACTTAATTAGAACTTAATGATTTGCCTAAGAGATAACAATTTCCTTTTATGAATTTAGCTAGAGCTGATTGTGAATATTTGTTTCAGTTAGATGATAGTTAGATCAATGACAAAGCAATAAACAATCTAGGATCAATGAACACAAACAATTTATAGTGGTTCGATATCTTCAAGATCTATGTCGGCTACCTGGAGCATACACTGAAAGATCTCAATCGATCTATTATATGTTATAGTTCCACAATTACATAAGAGGCTCACCACACAATGGATCTACACTCACAACCCCTTTTGCAATTCTACAAACAAGGTTCACCCTACCAAACGATTTTATATCTACAAACAACTTTGAATTAATGTGTCCGAACTTGCGTCCGAATTTTTCTGGAAGCATAGCAATCATTTTCAAAATTTGGACGTCCGAACTTGCGTCCGAACTCATCAAACTGTGTCAAATCATTGAAAATCAACCTTTATAATATTGAAAACATTTTGTGCAAATAGGCAAGTCATTTAAACATTTTCAAACTCAAAAAACCGTTACTAAAATACTTTGATCATACAGTGTTTACTCAAGATCATCTGAGGTTCAAAAAAGGTACATGCGATTTAAAAGTTCACTCAAAGTCATTTACGATTCAAAACAATTTTTTGTTGCTCTTTTATGCATTCAATAAATTCCCATACACACAAGTGTAGGATTTACAAAAAGAATAGAACTACTAAGCATATTTGACATACACTTCAAGTCTTCAATGCCTTTCATCATTTTTGAACAAAATTCTTCAATCTTCATTCACTTTGACTCATTGAAGTTGTTCTTGCATTTTTGCTTGAAGGCAACAAGACTTCGTACTTGTTTAATCCAACAATCCTATCACACAATTGACAAAAAGATTAGTCCACATTAATGTGTGTCATTATTCAAAACTTAATTAGAACTTAATGATTTGCCTAAGAGATAACAATTTCCTTTTATGAATTTAGATAGAGCTGATTATGAATACTTGTTTCAAATAGAAGACAGATTATGAATGCTTGAAGGCAACAAGACTTCGTACTTCTTTAATCCAACAATCCTATCACACAATTGACACAAAGATTAGTCCACATAAATGTTTGTCATTATTCAAAACTTAATTAGAATTTCATGATTTGCCCTAAGGGCTAACAATTTCCTTTTATGAATTTAGCTAGAGCTGATTATGAATATATTTGTTTCAGTGAGATGATAGTTTGATCAATGACAAAGCAATAAACAATCTAGGATCAATGAACACAAACAATTTATATTGGTTCGATATCTTCAAGATCTACGTCGGCTACCTGGAGCATACACTCAAAGATTTCAATCGATCTACTATATGTTCAACTTCAACAATTACATAAGAGGCTCACCACACAATGGTTCTACACTCACAACTTCTTTTGCAATTCTACAAACAAGGTTCACCCTAAGCATATTTGACTCATCAAACTTTGTCAAATCATTGAAAATCAACCTTTATAATATTGAAAACATTTTGTGCAAATAGGCAAGTCATTTAAACATTTTCAAACTCAAAAAAACAGTTACTAAAATACTTTGATCATACGGTGTTTACTCAAGATCATCGAGTTTCAAAAAAGGTACTTGCGATTTTAAAAGTTCACTCAAAGTCATTTACGATTCAAAACAATTTTTTGTTGCTCTTTTATGCATTCAATAAATTCCCATACACACAAGTGTAGGATTTACAAAAAGAATAGAACTACTAAGCATATTTGACATACACTTCAAGTCTTCAATGCCTTTCATCATTTTTTGAACAAAATTCTTCAATCTTCATTCACTTTGACTCATTGAAGTTGTTTTTGATTTTTTGCTTGAAGGCAACAAGACTTCGTACTTGTTTAATCCAACAATCCTATCACACAATTGACACAAAGATTAGTCCACATTAATGTGTGTCATTATTCAAAACTTAATTAGAACTTAATGATTTGCCTAAGAGATAACAATTTCCTTTTATGAATTTAGCTAGAGCTGATTGTGAATATTTGTTTCAGTTAGATGATAGTTAGATCAATGACAAAGCAATAAACAATCTAGGATCAATGAACACAAACAATTTATAGTGGTTCGATATCTTCAAGATCTATGTTGGCTACCTGGAGCATACACTAAAAGATCTCAATCGATCTATTATATGTTATTGTTCCACAATTACATAAGAGGCTCACCACACAATGGTTCTACACTCACAACCCCTTTTTGCAATTCTACAAACAAGGTTCACCCTACCAAAGCGATTTTATATCTACAAACAACTTTGAATTAATGTGTCCGAACTTGCGTCCGAATTTTTTACGGAAGCATAGCAATCATTTTCAAAATTTGGACGTCCGAACTTGCGTCCGAACTCATCAAACTGTGTCAAATCATTGAAAATCAACCTTTATAATATTGAAAACATTTTTGTGCAAATAGGCAAGTCATTTAAACATTTTCAAACTCAAAAAAACCGTTACTAAAATACTTTGATCATACGGTGTTTACTCAAGATCATCGAGGTTCAAAAAAAGGTACATGCGATTTAAAAGTTCACTCAAAGTCATTTACGATTCAAAACAATTTTTTGTTGCTCTTTTATACATTCAATAAATTCCCATACACACAAGTGTAGGATTTACAAAAAGAATAGAACTACTAAGCATATTTGACATACACTTCAAGTCTTCAATGCCTTTCATCATTTTTTGAACAAAATTCTTCAATCTTCATTCACTTTGACTCATTGAAGTTGTTCTTGCATTTTTGCTTGAAGGCAACAAGACTTCGTACTTGTTTAATCCAACAATCCTATCACACAATTGACAAAAAAGATTAGTCCACATTAATGTGTGTCATTATTCAAAACTTAATTAGAACTTAATGATTTGCCTAAGAGATAACAATTTCCTTTTATGAATTTAGATAGAGTGATTATGAATACTTGTTTCAAATAGATGATAGATTATGAATGCTTGAAGGCAACAAGACTTCAGTACTTCTTTAATCCAACAATCCTATCACACAATTGACACAAAGATTAGTCCACATAAATGTTTGTCATTATTCAAAACTTAATTAGAATTTCATGATTTGCCCTAAGGGCTAACAATTTCCTTTTATGAATTTAGCTAGAGCTGATTATGAATATATTTGTTTCGATGAGATGATAGTTTGATCAATGACAAAGCAATAAACAATCTAGGATCAATGAACACAAACAATTTATATTGGTTCGATATCTTCAAGATCTACGTCGGCTACACGGAGCATACACTCAAAGATTTCAATCGATCTACTATATGTTCAACTTCAACAATTACATAAGAGGCTCACCACACAATGGTTCTACACTCACAACTTCTTTTGCAATTCTACAAACAAGGTTCACCTAAGCATATTTGACTCATCAAACTTTGTCAAATCATTGAAAATCAACCTTTATAATATTGAAAACATTTTTGTGCAAATAGGCAAGTTATTTAAACATTTTCAAACTCAAAAAAACAGTTACTAAAATACTTTGATCATACGAGTGTTTACTCAAGATCATCTGAGTTTCAAAAAAAGGTACTTGCGATTTAAAAGTTCACTCAAAGTCATTTACGATTCAAAACAATTTTTTGTTCCTCTTTTATGCATTCAATAAATTCCCATACACACAAGTGTAGGATTTACAAAAAGAATAGAACTACTAAGCATATTTGACATACACTTCAAGTCTTCAATGCCTTTCATCATTTTTTGAACAAAATTCTTCAATCTTCATTCACTTTGACTCATTGAAGTTGTTTTTGATTTTTTTGCTTGAAGGCAACAAGACTTCGTACTTGTTTAATCCAACAATCCTATCACACAATTGACACAAAAGATTAGTCCACATTAATGTGTGTCATTATTCAAAACTTAATTAGAACTTAATGATTTGCCTAAGAGATAACAATTTCCTTTTATGAATTTAGCTAGAGCTGATTGTGAATATTTGTTTAAGTTAGATGATAGTTAGATCAATGACAAAGCAATAAACAATCTAGGATCAATGAACACAAACAATTTATAGTGGTTCGATATCTTCAAGATCTATGTCGGCTACTGGAGCATACATCTGAAAGATCTCAATCGATCTATTATATGTTATAGTTCCACAATTACATAAGAGGCTCACCACACAATGGATCTACACTCACAACCCTCTTTTGCAATTCTACAAACAAGGTTCACCCTACCAAACGATTTTATATCTACAAACAACTTTGAATTAATGTGTCCGAACTTGCGTCCGAATTTTTTCGGAAGCATAGCAATCATTTTCAAAATTTGGGACGTCCGAACTTGCGTCGAACTCATCAAAGCTGTGTCAAATCATTGAAAATCAACCTTTATAATATTGAAAACATTTTTGTGCAAATAGGCAAGTCATTTAAACATTTTCAAACTCAAAAAACCGTTACTAAAATACTTTGATCATACAGTGTTTACTCAAGATCATCTGAGGTTCAAAAAAGGTACATGCGATTTAAAAGTTCACTCAAAGTCATTTACGATTCAAAACAATTTTTTTGTTGCTCTTTTATGCATTCAATAAATTCCCATACACACAAGTGTAGGATTTACAAAAAGAATAGAACTACTAAGCATATTTGACATACACTTCAAGTCTTCAATGCCTTTCATCATTTTTGCACAAAATTCTTCAATCTTCATTCACTTTGACTCATTGAAGTTGTTTTTGATTTTTTGCTTGAAGGCAACAAGACTTCGTACTTGTTTAATCCAACAATCCTATCACACAATTGACACAAAGATTAGTCCACATTAATGTGTGTCATTATTCAAAACTTAATTAGAACTTAATGATTTGCCTAAGAGATAACAATTTCCTTTTATGAATTTAGCTAGAGCTGATTGTGAATATTTGTTTCAGTTAGATGATAGTTAGATCAATGACAAAGCAATAAACAATCTAGGATCAATGAACACAAACAATTTATAGTGGTTCGATATCTTCAAGATCTATGTCGGCTACCTGGAGCATACACTGAAAGATCTCAATCGATCTATTATATGTTATAGTTCCACAATTACATAAGAGGCTCACCACACAATGGTTCTACACTCACAACCCCTTTTGCAATTCTACAAACAAGGTTCACCCCTACCAAACGATTTTATATCTACAAACAACTTTGAATTAATGTGTCCGAACTTGCGTCCGAATTTTTACGAAGCATAGCAATCATTTTCAAAATTTGGACGTCCCGAACTTGCGTCCGAACTCATCAAACTGTGTCAAATCATTGAAAATCAACCTTTATAATATTGAAAACATTTTTGTGCAAATAGGCAAGTCATTTAAACATTTTCAAACTCAAAAAACCGTTACTAAAAATACTTTGATCATACGGTGTTTACTCAAGATCATCCGAGGTTCAAAAAAAGGTACATGCGATTTAAAAGTTCACTCAAAGTCATTTACGATTCAAAACAATTTTTTTGTTGCTCTTTTATGCATTCAATAAATTCCCATACACACAAGTGTAGGATTTACAAAAGAATAGAACTACTAAGCATATTTGACATACACTTCAAATCTTCAATGCCTTTCATCATTTTTGCACAAAATTCTTCAATCTTCATTCACTTTGACTCATTGAAGTTGTTCTTGCATTTTTTGCTTGAAGGCAACAAGACTTCGTACTTGTTTAATCCAACAATCCTATCACACAATTGACAAAAAGATTAGTCCACATTAATGTGTGTCATTATTCAAAACTTAATTAGAACTTAATGATTTGCCTAAGAGATAACAATTTCCTTTTATGAATTTAGCTAGAGCTGATTATGAATACTTGTTTCAAATAGAAGACAGATTATGAATGCTTGAAGGCAACAAGACTTCGTACTTCTTTAATCCAACAATCCTATCACACAATTGACACAAAGATTAGTCCACATAAATGTTTGTCATTATTCAAAACTTAATTAGAATTTCATGATTTGCCCTAAGGGCTAACAATTTCCTTTTTATGAATTTAGCTAGAGCTGATTATGAATATATTTGTTTCAGTGAGATGATAGTTTGATCAATGACAAAGCAATAAACAATCTAGGATCAATGAACACAAACAATTTATATTGGTTCGATATCTTCAAGATCTACGTCGGCTACCTGGAGCATACACTCAAAGATTTCAATCGATCTACTATATGTTCAACTTCAACAATTACATAAGAGGCTCACCACACAATGGTTCTACACTCACAACTTCTTTTGCAATTCTACAAACAAGGTTCACCCTAAGCATATTTGACTCATCAAACTTTGTCAAATCATTGAAAATCAACCTTTATAATATTGAAAACATTTTGTGCAAATAGGCAAGTCATTTAAACATTTTCAAACTCAAAAAACAGTTACTAAAATACTTTGATCACACAGTGTTTACTCAAGATCATCTGAGGTTCAAAAAAGGTACTAGCGATTTAAAAGTTCACTCAAAGTCATTTACGATTCAAAACAATTTTTTGTTGCTCTTTTATGCATTCAATAAATTCCCATACACACAAGTGTAGGATTTACAAAAGAATAGAACTACTAAGCATATTTGACATACACTTCAAGTCTTCAATGCCTTTCATCATTTTTGAACAAAATTCTTCAATCTTCATTCACTTTGACTCATTGAAGTTGTTTTTGATTTTTTGCTTGAAGGCAACAAGACTTCGTACTTGTTTAATCCAACAATCCTATCACACAATTGACACAAAGATTAGTCCACATTAATGTGTGTCATTATTCAAAACTTAATTAGAACTTAATGATTTGCCTAAGAGATAACAATTTCCTTTTATGAATTTAGCTAGAGCTGATTGTGAATATTTGTTTCAGTTAGATGATAGTTAGATCAATGACAAAGCAATAAACAATCTAGGATCAATGAACACAAACAATTTATAGTGGTTCGATATCTTCAAGATCTATGTCGGCTACCTGGAGCATACACTGAAAGATCTCAATCGATCTATTATATGTTATAGTTCTACAATTACATAAGAGGCTCACCACACAATGGTTCTACACTCACAACCTCTTTTGCAATTCTACAAACAAGGTTCACCCTACCAAACGATTTTATATCTACAAACAACTTTGAATTAATGTGTCCGAACTTGCGTCCGAATTTTTCTGGAAGCATAGCAATCATTTTCAAAATTTGGACGTCCGAACTTGCGTCCGAACTCATCAAACTGTGTCAAATCATTGAAAATCAACCTTTATAATATTGAAAACATTTTGTGCAAATAGGCAAGTCATTTAAACATTTTCAAACTCAAAAAACCGTTACTAAAATACTTTGATCATACAGTGTTTACTCAAGATCATCTAAGGTTCAAAAAAGGTACTTGCGATTTAAAAGTTCACTCAAAGCCATTTACGATTCAAAACAATTTTTTGTTGCTCTTTTATGCATTCAATAAATTCCCATACACACAAGTGTAGGATTTACAAAAGAATAGAACTACTAAGCATATTTGACATACACTTCAATTCTTCAATGCCTTTCATCATTTTTGAACAAAATTCTTCAATCTTCATTCACTTTGACTCATTGAAGTTGTTCTTGCATTTTTGCTTGAAGGTAACAAGACTTCGTACTTGTTTAATCCAACAATCCTATCACACAATTGACACAAAGATTAGTCCTCATTAATGTGTGTCATTAGTCAAAACTTAATTAGAACTTAATGATTTGCCTAAGAGATAACAATTTCCTTTTATGAATTTAGCTAGAGCTGATTGTGAATATTTGTTTCAGTTAGATGATAGTTAGATCAATGACAAAGCAATAAACAATCTAGGATCAATGAACACAAACAATTTATAGTGGTTCGATATCTTCAAGATCTATGTCAGCTACTGGAGCATACACTCGAAAAGATCTCAATCGATCTATTATATGTTATAGTTCCACAATTACATAAGAGGCTCACCACACAATGGTTCTACACTCACAACCTCTTTTGCAATTCTACAAACAAGGTTCACCCTACCAAACGATTTTATATCTACAAACAACTTTGAATTAATGTGTCCGAACTTGCGTCCGAATTTTTCTGGAAGCATAGCAATCATTTTCAAAATTTGGACGTCCGAACTTACGTCCGAACTCATCAAACATGTGTCAAATCATTGAAAATCAACCTTTATAATATTGAAAACATTTTTGTGCAAATAGGCAAGTCATTTAAACATTTTCAAACTCAAAAAAACCGTTACTAAAATACTTTGATCATACAGGTGTTTACTCAAGATCATCCGAGGTTCAAAAAAGGGTACTTGCGATTTAAAGTTCACTCAAAGCCATTTACGATTCAAAACAATTTTTTTGTTGCTCTTTTATGCATTCAATAAATTCCCATACACACAAGTGTAGGATTTACAAAAAGAATAGAACTACTAAGCATATTTGACATACACTTCAAGTCTTCAATGCCTTTCATCATTTTTGAACAAAATTCTTCAATCTTCATTCACTTTGACTCATTGAAGTTGTTTTTGATTTTTTGCTTGAAGGCAACAAGACTTCGTACTTGTTTAATCCAACAATCCTATCACACAATTGTCACAAAGATTAGTCCACATTAATGTGTGTCATTATTCAAAACTTAATTAGAACTTAATGATTTGCCTAAGAGATAACAATTTCCTTTTATGAATTTAGCTAGAGCTGATTGTGAATATTTGTTTCAGTTAGATGATAGTTAGATCAATGACAAAGCAATAAACAATCTAGGATCAATGAACACAAACAATTTATAGTGGTTCGATATCTTCAAGATCTATGTCGGCTACCGGAGCATACACTCGAAAGATCTCAATCGATCTATTATATGTTATAGTTCCACAATTACATAAGAGGCTCACCACACAATGGTTCTACACTCACAACCTCTTTTGCAATTCTACAAACAAGGTTCACCCTACCAAAGCGATTTTATATCTACAAACAACTTTGAATTAATGTGTCCGAAGTTGCGTCCCAATTTTTCTGAAGCATAGCAATCATTTTCAAAATTTGGGACGTCCGAACTTGCGTCCGAACTCATCAAACAGATGTCAAATCATTGAAAATCAACCTTTATAATATTGAAAACATTTTGTGCAAATAGGCAAGTCATTTAAACATTTTCAAACTCAAAAAAACCGTTACTAAAATACTTTGATCATACGAGTGTTTACTCAAGATCATCCGAGGTTCAAAAAAAGGTACTTGCGATTTAAAAGTTCACTCAAAGTCATTTACGATTCAAAACAATTTTTTGTTGCTCTTTTATGCATTCAATAAATTCCCATACACACAAGTGTAGGATTTACAAAAGAATAGAACTACTAAGCATATTTGACATACACTTCAAGTCTTCAATGCCTTTCATCATTTTTGCACAAAATTCTTCAATCTTCATTCACTTTGACTCATTGAAGTTGTTCTTGCATTTTTGCTTGAAGGCAACAAGACTTCGTACTTGTTTAATCCAACAATCCTATCACACAATTGACACAAAGATTAGTCCACATTAATGTGTGTCATTATTCAAAACTTAATTAGAACTTAATGATTTGCCTAAGAGATAACAATTTCCTTTTATGAATTTAGCTAGAGCTGATTGTGAATATTTGTTTCAGTTAGATGATAGTTAGATCAATGACAAAGCAATAAACAATCTAGGATCAATGAACACAAACAATTTATAGTGGTTCGATATCTTCAAGATCTATGTTGGCTACCTGGAGCATACACTAAAAGATCTCAATCGATCTATTATATGTTATTGTTCCACAATTACATAAGAGGCTCACCACACAATGGTTCTACACTCACAACCCCTTTTGCAATTCTACAAACAAGGTTCACCCTACCAAACGATTTTATATCTACAAACAACTTTGAATTAATGTGTCCGAACTTGCGTCCGAATTTTTCTGGAAGCATAGCAATCATTTTCAAAATTTGGACGTCCGAACTTGCGTCCGAACTCATCAAACTGTGTCAAATCATTGAAAATCAACCTTTATAATATTGAAAACATTTTGTGCAAATAGGCAAGTCATTTAAACATTTTCAAACTCAAAAAACCGTTACTAAAATACTTTGATCATACAGTGTTTACTCAAGATCATCTGAGGTTCAAAAAAGGTACATGCGATTTAAAAGTTCACTCAAAGTCATTTACGATTCAAAACAATTTTTTGTTGCTCTTTTATACATTCAATAAATTCCCATACACACAAGTGTAGGATTTACAAAAGAATAGAACTACTAAGCATATTTGACATACACTTCAAGTCTTCAATGCCTTTCATCATTTTTGAACAAAATTCTTCAATCTTCATTCACTTTGACTCATTGAAGTTGTTCTTGCATTTTTGCTTGAAGGCAACAAGACTTCGTACTTGTTTAATCCAACAATCCTATCACACAATTGACAAAAAGATTAGTCCACATTAATGTGTGTCATTATTCAAAACTTAATTAGAACTTAATGATTTGCCTAAGAGATAACAATTTCCTTTTATGAATTTAGATAGAGCTGATTATGAATACTTGTTTCAAATAGATGACAGATTATGAATGCTTGAAGGCAACAAGACTTCGTACTTCTTTAATCCAACAATCCTATCACACAATTGACACAAAGATTAGTCCACATAAATGTTTGTCATTATTCAAAACTTAATTAGAATTTCATGATTTGCCCTAAGGGCTAACAATTTCCTTTTTATGAATTTAGCTAGAGCTGATTATGAATATATTTGTTTCAGTGAGATGATAGTTTGATCAATGACAAAGCAATAAACAATCTAGGATCAATGAACACAAACAATTTATATTGGTTCGATATCTTCAAGATCTACGTCGGCTACCTGGAGCATACACTCAAAGATTTCAATCGATCTACTATATGTTCAACTTCAACAATTACATAAGAGGCTCACCACACAATGGTTCTACACTCACAACTTCTTTTGCAATTCTACAAACAAGGTTCACCCTAAGCATATTTGACTCATCAAACTTTGTCAAATCATTGAAAATCAACCTTTATAATATTGAAAACATTTTGTGCAAATAGGCAAGTCATTTAAACATTTTCAAACTCAAAAAACAGTTACTAAAATACTTTGATCATACAGTGTTTACTCAAGATCATCTGAGTTTCAAAAAAGGTACTTGCGATTTAAAAGTTCACTCAAAGTCATTTACGATTCAAAACAATTTTTTGTTCCTCTTTTATGCATTCAATAAATTCCCATACACACAAGTGTAGGATTTACAAAAGAATAGAACTACTAAGCATATTTGACATACACTTCAAGTCTTCAATGCCTTTCATCATTTTTGAACAAAATTCTTCAATCTTCATTCACTTTGACTCATTGAAGTTGTTTTTGATTTTTTGCTTGAAGGCAACAAGACTTCGTACTTGTTTAATCCAACAATCCTATCACACAATTGACACAAAGATTAGTCCACATTAATGTGTGTCATTATTCAAAACTTAATTAGAACTTAATGATTTGCCTAAGAGATAACAATTTCCTTTTATGAATTTAGCTAGAGCTGATTGTGAATATTTGTTTCGAGTTAGATGATAGTTAGATCAATGACAAAGCAATAAACAATCTAGGATCAATGAACACAAACAATTTATAGTGGTTCGATATCTTCAAGATCTATGTTGGCTACCTGGAGCATACACTAAAAGATCTCAATCGATCTATTATATGTTATTGTTCCACAATTACATAAGAGGCTCACCACACAATGGTTCTACACTCACAACCCCTTTTGCAATTCTACAAACAAGGTTCACCCCTACCAAACGATTTTATATCTACAAACAACTTTGAATTAATGTGTCCGAACTTGCGTCCGAATTTTTTCGGAAGCATAGCAATCATTTTCAAAATTTGGGACGTCCGAACTTGCGTCCCGAACTCATCAAAGCTATGTCAAATCATTGAAAATCAACCTTTATAATATTGAAAACATTTTTGTGCAAATAGGCAAGTCATTTAAACATTTTCAAACTCAAAAAAACCGTTACTAAAATACTTTGATCATACGGTGTTTACTCAAGATCATCCGAGGTTCAAAAAAAGGTACATGCGATTTAAAAGTTCACTCAAAGTCATTTACGATTCAAAACAATTTTTTTGTTGCTCTTTTATACATTCAATAAATTCCCATACACACAAGTGTAGGATTTACAAAAGAATAGAACTACTAAGCATATTTGACATACACTTCAAGTCTTCAATGCCTTTCATCATTTTTTGAACAAAATTCTTCAATCTTCATTCACTTTGACTCATTGAAGTTGTTCTTGCATTTTTGCTTGAAGGCAACAAGACTTCGTACTTGTTTAATCCAACAATCCTATCACACAATTGACAAAAAGATTAGTCCACATTAATGTGTGTCATTATTCAAAACTTAATTAGAACTTAATGATTTGCCTAAGAGATAACAATTTCCTTTTATGAATTTAGATAGAGCTGATTATGAATACTTGTTTCAAATAGATGACATGATTATGAATGCTTGAAGGCTACAAGACTTCGTACTTCTTTAATCCAACAATCCTATCACACAATTGACACAAAGATTAGTCCACATAAATGTTTGTCATTATTCAAAACTTAATTAGAATTTCATGATTTGCCCTAAGGGCTAACAATTTCCTTTTATGAATTTAGCTAGAGCTGATTATGAATATATTTGTTTCAGTGAGATGATAGTTTGATCAATGACAAAGCAATAAACAATCTAGGATCAATGAACACAAACAATTTATATTGGTTCGATATCTTCAAGATCTACGTCGGCTACCTGGAGCATACACTCAAAGATTTCAATCGATCTACTATATGTTCAACTTCAACAATTACATAAGAGGCTCACCACACAATGGTTCTACACTCACAACTTCTTTTGCAATTCTACAAACAAGGTTCACCCTAAGCATATTTGACTCATCAAACTTTGTCAAATCATTGAAAATCAACCTTTATAATATTGAAAACATTTTGTGCAAATAGGCAAGTCATTTAAACATTTTCAAACTCAAAAAAACAGTTACTAAAATACTTTGATCATACAGATGTTTACTCAAGATCATCTGAGTTTCAAAAAAGGTACTTGCGATTTAAAAGTTCACTCAAAGTCATTTACGATTCAAAACAATTTTTTGTTCCTCTTTTATGCATTCAATAAATTCCCATACACACAAGTGTAGGATTTACAAAAGAATAGAACTACTAAGCATATTTGACATACACTTCAAGTCTTCAATGCCTTTCATCATTTTTGAACAAAATTCTTCAATCTTCATTCACTTTGACTCATTGAAGTTGTTCTTGCATTTTTGCTTGAAGGCAACAAGACTTCGTACTTGTTTAATCCAACAATCCTATCACACAATTGACAAAAAGATTAGTCCACATTAATGTGTGTCATTATTCAAAACTTAATTAGAACTTAATGATTTGCCTAAGAGATAACAATTTCCTTTTATGAATTTAGCTAGAGCTGATTATGAATACTTGTTTCAAATAGAAGACAGATTATGAATGCTTGAAGGCAACAAGACTTCGTACTTCTTTAATCCAACAATCCTATCACACAATTGACACAAAGATTAGTCCACATAAATGTTTGTCATTATTCAAAACTTAATTAGAATTTCATGATTTGCCCTAAGGGCTAACAATTTCCTTTTATGAATTTAGCTAGAGCTGATTATGAATATATTTGTTTCAGTGAGATGATAGTTTGATCAATGACAAAGCAATAAACAATCTAGGATCAATGAACACAAACAATTTATATTGGTTCGATATCTTCAAGATCTACGTCGGCTACCTGGAGCATACACTCAAAGATTTCAATCGATCTACTATATGTTCAACTTCAACAATTACATAAGAGGCTCACCACACAATGGTTCTACACTCACAACTTCTTTTGCAATTCTACAAACAAGGTTCACCCTAAGCATATTTGACTCATCAAACTTTGTCAAATCATTGAAAATCAACCTTTATAATATTGAAAACATTTTGTGCAAATAGGCAAGTCATTTAAACATTTTCAAACTCAAAAAACAGATTACTAAAATACTTTGATCATACAGTGTTTACTCAAGATCATCCGAGTTTCAAAAAAAGGTACTTGCGATTTAAAAAGTTCACTCAAAGTCATTTACTGATTCAAAACAATTTTTTTGTTGCTCTTTTATGCATTCAATAAATTCCCATACACACAAGTGTAGGATTTACAAAAGAATAGAACTACTAAGCATATTTGACATACACTTCAAGTCTTCAATGCCTTTCATCATTTTTGAACAAAATTCTTCAATCTTCATTCACTTTGACTCATTGAAGTTGTTTTTGATTTTTTGCTTTGAAGGCAACAAGACTTCGTACTTGTTTAATCCAACAATCCTATCACACAATTGACACAAAGATTAGTCCACATTAATGTGTGTCATTATTCAAAACTTAATTAGAACTTAATGATTTGCCTAAGAGATAACAATTTCCTTTTATGAATTTAGCTAGAGCTGATTGTGAATATTTGTTTAAGTTAGATGATAGTTAGATCAATGACAAAGCAATAAACAATCTAGGATCAATGAACACAAACAATTTATAGTGGTTCGATATCTTCAAGATCTATGTCGGCTACTCGGAGCATACACTCGAAAGATCTCAATCGATCTATTATATGTTATAGTTCCACAATTACATAAGAGGCTCACCACACAATGGATCTACACTCACAACCCCTTTTGCAATTCTACAAACCAGGTTCACCCTACCAAAGCGATTTTATATCTACAAACAACTTTGAATTAATGTGTCCGAACTTGACGTCCCGAATTTTTTCGGGAAGCATAGCAATCATTTTCAAAATTTGGACGTCCGAACTTGCGTCCGAACTCATCAAATCGTGTCAAATCATTGAAAATCAACCTTTATAATATTGAAAACATTTTTGTGCAAATAGGCAAGTCATTTAAACATTTTCAAACTCAAAAAACCGTTACTAAAATACTTTGATCATACGAGTGTTTACTCAAGATCATCCGAGGTTCAAAAAAAGGTACATGCGATTTAAAAAGTTCACTCAAAGTCATTTACGATTCAAAACAATTTTTTGTTGCTCTTTTATACATTCAATAAATTCCCATACACACAAGTGTAGGATTTACAAAAAGAATAGAACTACTAAGCATATTTGACATACACTTCAAGTCTTCAATGCCTTTCATCATTTTTGAACAAAATTCTTCAATCTTCATTCACTTTGACTCATTGAAGTTGTTCTTGCATTTTTGCTTGAAGGCAACAAGACTTCGTACTTGTTTAATCCAACAATCCTATCACACAATTGACAAAAAGATTAGTCCACATTAATGTGTGTCATTATTCAAAACTTAATTAGAACTTAATGATTTGCCTAAGAGATAACAATTTCCTTTTATGAATTTAGATAGAGCTGATTATGAATACTTGTTTCAAATAGATGACAGATTATGAATGCTTGAAGGCTACAAGACTTCGTACTTCTTTAATCCAACAATCCTATCACACAATTGACACAAAGATTAGTCCACATAAATGTTTGTCATTATTCAAAACTTAATTAGAATTTCATGATTTGCCCTAAGGGCTAACAATTTCCTTTTATGAATTTAGCTAGAGCTGATTATGAATATATTTGTTTCAGTGAGATGATAGTTTGATCAATGACAAAGCAATAAACAATCTAGGATCAATGAACACAAACAATTTATATTGGTTCGATATCTTCAAGATCTACGTCGGCTACCTGGAGCATACACTCAAAGATTTCAATCGATCTACTATATGTTCAACTTCAACAATTACATAAGAGGCTCACCACACAATGGTTCTACACTCACAACTTCTTTTGCAATTCTACAAACAAGGTTCACCCTAAGCATATTTGACTCATCAAACTTTGTCAAATCATTGAAAATCAACCTTTATAATATTGAAAACATTTTGTGCAAATAGGCAAGTCATTTAAACATTTTCAAACTCAAAAAACAGTTACTAAAATACTTTGATCATACAGTGTTTACTCAAGATCATCTGAGTTTCAAAAAAGGTACTTGCGATTTAAAAGTTCACTCAAAGTCATTTACGATTCAAAACAATTTTTTGTTGCTCTTTTATGCATTCAATAAATTCCCATACACACAAGTGTAGGATTTACAAAAGAATAGAACTACTAAGCATATTTGACATACACTTCAAGTCTTCAATGCCTTTCATCATTTTTGAACAAAATTCTTCAATCTTCATTCACTTTGACTCATTGAAGTTGTTCTTGCATTTTTGCTTGAAGGCAACAAGACTTCGTACTTGTTTAATCCAACAATCCTATCACACAATTGACAAAAAGATTAGTCCACATTAATGTGTGTCATTATTCAAAACTTAATTAGAACTTAATGATTTGCCTAAGAGATAACAATTTCCTTTTATGAATTTAGCTAGAGCTGATTATGAATACTTGTTTCAAATAGAAGACAGATTATGAATGCTTGAAGGCAACAAGACTTCGTACTTCTTTAATCCAACAATCCTATCACACAATTGACACAAAGATTAGTCCACATAAATGTTTGTCATTATTCAAAACTTAATTAGAATTTCATGATTTGCCCTAAGGGCTAACAATTTCCTTTTATGAATTTAGCTAGAGCTGATTATGAATATATTTGTTTTCGAGTGAGATGATAGTTTGATCAATGACAAAGCAATAAACAATCTAGGATCAATGAACACAAACAATTTATATTGGTTCGATATCTTCAAGATCTACGTCGGCTACCTGGAGCATACACTCAAAGATTTCAATCGATCTACTATATGTTCAACTTCAACAATTACATAAGAGGCTCACCACACAATGGTTCTACACTCACAACTTCTTTTGCAATTCTACAAACAAGGTTCACCCTAAGCATATTTGACTCATCAAACTTTGTCAAATCATTGAAAATCAACCTTTATAATATTGAAAACATTTTGTGCAAATAGGCAAGTCATTTAAACATTTTCAAACTCAAAAAACAGTTACTAAAATACTTTGATCACACAGTGTTTACTCAAGATCATCTGAGTTTCAAAAAAGGTACTTGCGATTTAAAAGTTCACTCAAAGTCATTTACGATTCAAAACAATTTTTTGTTGCTCTTTTATGCATTCAATAAATTCCCATACACACAAGTGTAGGATTTACAAAAAGAATAGAACTACTAAGCATATTTGACATACACTTCAAGTCTTCAATGCCTTTCATCATTTTTTGAACAAAATTCTTCAATCTTCATTCACTTTGACTCATTGAAGTTGTTTTTGATTTTTTTGCTTGAAGGCAACAAGACTTCGTACTTGTTTAATCCAACAATCCTATCACACAATTGACACAAAGATTAGTCCACATTAATGTGTGTCATTATTCAAAACTTAATTAGAACTTAATGATTTGCCTAAGAGATAACAATTTCCTTTTATGAATTTAGCTAGAGCTGATTGTGAATATTTGTTTAAGTTAGATGATAGTTAGATCAATGACAAAGCAATAAACAATCTAGGATCAATGAACACAAACAATTTATAGTGGTTCGATATCTTCAAGATCTATGTCGGCTACCTGGAGCATACACTGAAAGATCTCAATCGATCTATTATATGTTATAGTTCCACAATTACATAAGAGGCTCACCACACAATGGATCTACACTCACAACCCCTTTTGCAATTCTACAAACCAGGTTCACCCTACCAAACGATTTTATATCTACAAACAACTTTGAATTAATGTGTCCGAACTTGCGTCCGAATTTTTCTGGAAGCATAGCAATCATTTTCAAAATTTGGACGTCCGAACTTGCGTCCGAACTCATCAAACTGTGTCAAATCATTGAAAATCAACCTTTATAATATTGAAAACATTTTGTGCAAATAGGCAAGTCATTTAAACATTTTCAAACTCAAAAAACCGTTACTAAAATACTTTGATCATACAGTGTTTACTCAAGATCATCTGAGGTTCAAAAAAGGTACATGCGATTTAAAAGTTCACTCAAAGTCATTTACGATTCAAAACAATTTTTTGTTGCTCTTTTATGCATTCAATAAATTCCCATACACACAAGTGTAGGATTTACAAAAGAATAGAACTACTAAGCATATTTGACATACACTTCAAGTCTTCAATGCCTTTCATCATTTTTGAACAAAATTCTTCAATCTTCATTCACTTTGACTCATTGAAGTTGTTTTTGATTTTTTGCTTGAAGGCAACAAGACTTCGTACTTGTTTAATCCAACAATCCTATCACACAATTGACACAAAGATTAGTCCACATTAATGTGTGTCATTATTCAAAACTTAATTAGAACTTAATGATTTGCCTAAGAGATAACAATTTCCTTTTATGAATTTAGCTAGAGCTGATTGTGAATATTTGTTTCAGTTAGATGATAGTTAGATCAATGACAAAGCAATAAACAATCTAGGATCAATGAACACAAACAATTTATAGTGGTTCGATATCTTCAAGATCTATGTCGGCTACCTGGAGCATACACTGAAAGATCTCAATCGATCTATTATATGTTATAGTTCCACAATTACATAAGAGGCTCACCACACAATGGTTCTACACTCACAACCTCTTTTGCAATTCTACAAACAAGGTTCACCCTACCAAACGATTTTATATCTACAAACAACTTTGAATTAATGTGTCCGAACTTGCGTCCGAATTTTTCTGGAAGCATAGCAATCATTTTCAAAATTTGGACGTCCGAACTTGCGTCCGAACTCATCAAACAAAGTGTCAAATCATTGAAAATCAACCTTTATAATATTGAAAACATTTTTGTGCAAATAGGCAAGTCATTTAAACATTTTCAAACTCAAAAAACCGTTACTAAAATACTTTGATCATACGAGTGTTTACTCAAGATCATCCGAGGTTTCAAAAAAAGGTACTTGCGATTTAAAAGTTCACTCAAAGCCATTTACGATTCAAAACAATTTTTTTGTTGCTCTTTTATGCATTCAATAAATTCCCATACACACAAGTGTAGGATTTACAAAAGAATAGAACTACTAAGCATATTTGACATACACTTCAAGTCTTCAATGCCTTTCATCATTTTTTGAACAAAATTCTTCAATCTTCATTCACTTTGACTCATTGAAGTTGTTTTTGATTTTTTTGCTTGAAGGCAACAAGACTTCGTACTTGTTTAATCCAACAATCCTATCACACAATTGACACAAAGATTAGTCCACATTAATGTGTGTCATTATTCAAAACTTAATTAGAACTTAATGATTTGCCTAAGAGATAACAATTTCCTTTTATGAATTTAGCTAGAGCTGATTGTGAATATTTGTTTCGAGTTAGATGATAGTTAGATCAATGACAAAGCAATAAACAATCTAGGATCAATGAACACAAACAATTTATAGTGGTTCGATATCTTCAAGATCTATGTCGACTACACGGAGCATACATCTGAAAGATCTCAATCGATCTATTATATGTTATAGTTCCACAATTACATAAGAGGCTCACCACACAATGGTTCTACACTCACAACCTCTTTTGCAATTCTACAAACAAGGTTCACCCTACCAAACGATTTTATATCTACAAACAACTTTGAATTAATGTGTCCGAACTTGCGTCCGAATTTTTCTGGAAGCATAGCAATCATTTTCAAAATTTGGACGTCCGAACTTGCGTCCGAACTCATCAAACTTTGTCAAATCATTGAAAATCAACCTTTATAATATTGAAAACATTTTGTGCAAATAGGCAAGTCATTTAAACATTTTCAAACTCAAAAAACCGTTACTAAAATACTTTGATCATACAGTGTTTACTCAAGATCATCCGAGGTTTCAAAAAAAGGTACTTGCGATTTAAAAGTTCACTCAAAGTCATTTACGATTCAAAACAATTTTTTGTTGCTCTTTTATGCATTCAATAAATTCCCATACACACAAGTGTAGGATTTACAAAAGAATAGAACTACTAAGCATATTTGACATACACTTCAAGTCTTCAATGCCTTTCATCATTTTTGAACAAAATTCTTCAATCTTCATTCACTTTGACTCATTGAAGTTGTTCTTGCATTTTTGCTTGAAGGCAACAAGATTTCGTACTTGTTTAATCCAACAATCCTATCACACAATTGACACAAAGATTAGTCCACATGAATGTGTGTCATTATTCAAAACTTAATGATTTGCCTAAGAGATAACAATTTCATTTTATGAATTTAGATAGAGCAGATTATGAATACTTGTTTCAAAGAGATGACAGATTATGAATGCTTGAAGGCAACAAGACTTCGTACTTCTTTAATCCAACAATCCTATCACACAATTGACACAAAGATTAGTCCACATAAATGTTTGTCATTATTCAAAACTTAATTAGAATTTCATGATTTGCCCTAAGGGCTAACAATTTCCTTTTATGAATTTAGCTAGAGCTGATTATGAATATATTTGTTTTGAGTGAGATGATAGTTTGATCAATGACAAAGCAATAAACAATCTAGGATCAATGAACACAAACAATTTATATTGGTTCGATATCTTCAAGATCTACGTCGGCTACCTGGAGCATACACTCAAAGATTTCAATCGATCTACTATATGTTCAACTTCAACAATTACATAAGAGGCTCACCACACAATGGTTCTACACTCACAACTTCTTTTGCAATTCTACAAACAAGGTTCACCCTAAGCATATTTGACTCATCAAACTTTGTCAAATCATTGAAAATCAACCTTTATAATATTGAAAACATTTTGTGCAAATAGGCAAGTCATTTAAACATTTTCAAACTCAAAAAAACCGTTACTAAAATACTTTGATCATACAGTGTTTACTCAAGATCATCTGAGTTTCAAAAAAGGTACTTGCGATTTAAAGTTCACTCAAAGCCATTTACGATTCAAAACAATTTTTTGTTGCTCTTTTATGCATTCAATAAATTCCCATACACACAAGTGTAGGATTTACAAAAGAATAGAACTACTAAGCATATTTGACATACACTTCAAGTCTTCAATGCCTTTCATCATTTTTGAACAAAATTCTTCAATCTTCATTCACTTTGACTCATTGAAGTTGTTTTTGATTTTTTGCTTGAAGGCAACAAGACTTCGTACTTGTTTAATCCAACAATCCTATCACACAATTGACACAAAGATTAGTCCACATTAATGTGTGTCATTATTCAAAACTTAATTAGAACTTAATGATTTGCCTAAGAGATAACAATTTCCTTTTATGAATTTAGCTAGAGCTGATTGTGAATATTTGTTTCGAGTTAGATGATAGTTAGATCAATGACAAAGCAATAAACAATCTAGGATCAATGAACACAAACAATTTATAGTGGTTCGATATCTTCAAGATCTATGTCGGCTACACGGAGCATACATCTGAAAGATCTCAATCGATCTATTATATGTTATAGTTCCACAATTACATAAGAGGCTCACCACACAATGGTTCTACACTCACAACCTCTTTTGCAATTCTACAAACAAGGTTCACCCTACCAAACGATTTTATATCTACAAACAACTTTGAATTAATGTGTCCGAACTTGCGTCCGAATTTTTTACGGAAGCATAGCAATCATTTTCAAAATTTGGGACGTCCGAACTTGCGTCCGAACTCATCAAACTGTGTCAAATCATTGAAAATCAACCTTTATAATATTGAAAACATTTTTGTGCAAATAGGCAAGTCATTTAAACATTTTCAAACTCAAAAAACCCGTTACTAAAATACTTTGATCATACGAGTGTTTACTCAAGATCATCTGAGGTTTCAAAAAAAGGTACTTGCGATTTAAAAAGTTCACTCAAAGCCATTTACGATTCAAAACAATTTTTTTGTTGCTCTTTTATGCATTCAATAAATTCCCATACACACAAGTGTAGGATTTACAAAAGAATAGAACTACTAAGCATATTTGACATACACTTCAAGTCTTCAATGCCTTTCATCATTTTTGAACAAAATTCTTCAATCTTCATTCACTTTGACTCATTGAAGTTGTTCTTGCATTTTTTGCTTGAAGGCAACAAGACTTCGTACTTGTTTAATCCAACAATCCTATCACACAATTGACACAAAGATTAGTCCACATTAATGTGTGTCATTATTCAAAACTTAATTAGAACTTAATGATTTGCCTAAGAGATAACAATTTCCTTTTATGAATTTAGCTAGAGCTGATTGTGAATATTTGTTTCGAGTTAGATGATAGTTAGATCAATGACAAAGCAATAAACAATCTAGGATCAATGAACACAAACAATTTATAGTGGTTCGATATCTTCAAGATCTATGTCGGCTACTGGAGCATACACTTGAAAGATCTCAATCGATCTATTATATGTTATAGTTCCACAATTACATAAGAGGCTCACCACACAATGGTTCTACACTCACAACCTCTTTTGCAATTCTACAAACAAGGTTCACCCTACCAAAGCGATTTTATATCTACAAACAACTTTGAATTAATGTGTCCGAACTTGCGTCCCGAATTTTTACAGAAGCATAGCAATCATTTTCAAAATTTGGACGTCCCGAACTTGCGTCCGAACTCATCAAACTGTGTCAAATCATTGAAAATCAACCTTTATAATATTGAAAACATTTTTGTGCAAATAGGCAAGTCATTTAAACATTTTCAAACTCAAAAAACCGTTACTAAAATACTTTGATCATACGAGTGTTTACTCAAGATCATCCGAGGTTTCAAAAAAAGGTACTTGCGATTTAAAAGTTCACTCAAAGCCATTTACGATTCAAAACAATTTTTTGTTGCTCTTTTATGCATTCAATAAATTCCCATACACACAAGTGTAGGATTTACAAAAGAATAGAACTACTAAGCATATTTGACATACACTTCAAGTCTTCAATGCCTTTCATCATTTTTTGAACAAAATTCTTCAATCTTCATTCACTTTGACTCATTGAAGTTGTTTTTGATTTTTTGCTTGAAGGCAACAAGACTTCGTACTTGTTTAATCCAACAATCCTATCACACAATTGACACAAAGATTAGTCCACATTAATGTGTGTCATTATTCAAAACTTAATTAGAACTTAATGATTTGCCTAAGAGATAACAATTTCCTTTTATGAATTTAGCTAGAGCTGATTGTGAATATTTGTTTCGGTTAGATGATAGTTAGATCAATGACAAAGCAATAAACAATCTAGGATCAATGAACACAAACAATTTATAGTGGTTCGATATCTTCAAGATCTATGTCGGCTACTGGAGCATACATCTGAAAGATCTCAATCGATCTATTATATGTTATAGTTCCACAATTACATAAGAGGCTCACCACACAATGGTTCTACACTCACAACCTCTTTTGCAATTCTACAAACAAGGTTCACCCTACCAAAGCGATTTTATATCTACAAACAACTTTGAATTAATGTGTCCGAACTTGCGTCCGAATTTTTACGGAAGCATAGCAATCATTTTCAAAATTTGGGACGTCCGAACTTGCGTCCGAACTCATCAAAGCTGTGTCAAATCATTGAAAATCAACCTTTATAATATTGAAAACATTTTTGTGCAAATAGGCAAGTCATTTAAACATTTTCAAACTCAAAAAACCGTTACTAAAATACTTTGATCATACGGTGTTTACTCAAGATCATCTGAGGTTCAAAAAAGGTACTTGCGATTTAAAGTTCACTCAAAGCCATTTACGATTCAAAACAATTTTTTGTTGCTCTTTTATGCATTCAATAAATTCCCATACACACAAGTGTAGGATTTACAAAAGAATAGAACTACTAAGCATATTTGACATACACTTCAAGTCTTCAATGCCTTTCATCATTTTTGAACAAAATTCTTCAATCTTCATTCACTTTGACTCATTGAAGTTGTTCTTGCATTTTTGCTTGAAGGCAACAAGACTTCGTACTTGTTTAATCCAACAATCCTATCACACAATTGACACAAAGATTAGTCCACATTAATGTGTGTCATTATTCAAAACTTAATTAGAACTTAATGATTTGCCTAAGAGATAACAATTTCCTTTTATGAATTTAGCTAGAGCTGATTGTGAATATTTGTTTCGAGTTAGATGATAGTTAGATCAATGACAAAGCAATAAACAATCTAGGATCAATGAACACAAACAATTTATAGTGGTTCGATATCTTCAAGATCTATGTCGGCTACCTGGAGCATACACTGAAAGATCTCAATCGATCTATTATATGTTATAGTTCCACAATTACATAAGAGGCTCACCACACAATGGTTCTACACTCACAACCTCTTTTGCAATTCTACAAACAAGGTTCACCCTACCAAAGCGATTTTATATCTACAAACAACTTTGAATTAATGTGTCCGAACTTGCGTCCGAATTTTTACAGAAGCATAGCAATCATTTTCAAAATTTGGACGTCCGAACTTGCGTCCGAACTCATCAAGCTGTGTCAAATCATTGAAAATCAACCTTTATAATATTGAAAACATTTTTGTGCAAATAGGCAAGTCATTTAAA
This sequence comes from Rauvolfia tetraphylla, assembly GCA_030512225.1. Lineage (NCBI taxonomy): Eukaryota > Viridiplantae > Streptophyta > Magnoliopsida > Gentianales > Apocynaceae > Rauvolfia > Rauvolfia tetraphylla. The sequence goes on along the minus strand of JAJQKT010000041.1, from coordinate 229,663 downwards.
CATTTTCAAACTCAAAAAACCGTTACTAAAATACTTTGATCATACGGTGTTTACTCAAGATCATCTGAGGTTCAAAAAAGGTACTTGCGATTTAAAAGTTCACTCAAAGCCATTTACGATTCAAAACAATTTTTTGTTGCTCTTTTATGCATTCAATAAATTCCCATACACACAAGTGTAGGATTTACAAAAGAATAGAACTACTAAGCATATTTGACATACACTTCAAGTCTTCAATGCCTTTCATCATTTTTGAACAAAATTCTTCAATCTTCATTCACTTTGACTCATTGAAGTTGTTCTTGCATTTTTGCTTGAAGGCAACAAGACTTCGTACTTGTTTAATCCAACAATCCTATCACACAATTGACACAAAGATTAGTCCACATTAATGTGTGTCATTATTCAAAACTTAATTAGAACTTAATGATTTGCCTAAGAGATAACAATTTCCTTTTATGAATTTAGCTAGAGCTGATTGTGAATATTTGTTTCAGTTAGATGATAGTTAGATCAATGACAAAGCAATAAACAATCTAGGATCAATGAACACAAACAATTTATAGTGGTTCGATATCTTCAAGATCTATGTCGGCTACCGGAGCATACAACTGAAAGATCTCAATCGATCTATTATATGTTATAGTTCCACAATTACATAAGAGGCTCACCACACAATGGTTCTACACTCACAACCTCTTTTGCAATTCTACAAACAAGGTTCACCCTACCAAACGATTTTATATCTACAAACAACTTTGAATTAATGTGTCCGAACTTGCGTCAGAATTTTTACAGAAGCATAGCAATCATTTTCAAAATTTGGACGTCCGAACTTGCGTCCGAACTCATCAAACTGTGTCAAATCATTGAAAATCAACCTTTATAATATTGAAAACATTTTGTGCAAATAGGCAAGTCATTTAAACATTTTCAAACTCAAAAAACCGTTACTAAAATACTTTGATCATACAGTGTTTACTCAAGATCATCTGAGGTTCAAAAAAGGTACTTGCGATTTAAAAGTTCACTCAAAGCCATTTACGATTCAAAACAATTTTTTGTTGCTCTTTTATGCATTCAATAAATTCCCATACACACAAGTGTAGGATTTACAAAAGAATAGAACTACTAAGCATATTTGACATACACTTCAAGTCTTCAATGCCTTTCATCATTTTTGAACAAAATTCTTCAATCTTCATTCACTTTGACTCATTGAAGTTGTTCTTGCATTTTTGCTTGAAGGCAACAAGACTTCGTACTTGTTTAATCCAACAATCCTATCACACAATTGACACAAAGATTAGTCCACATTAATGTGTGTCATTATTCAAAACTTAATTAGAACTTAATGATTTGCCTAAGAGATAACAATTTCCTTTTATGAATTTAGCTAGAGCTGATTGTGAATATTTGTTTCAGTTAGATGATAGTTAGATCAATGACAAAGCAATAAACAATCTAGGATCAATGAACACAAACAATTTATAGTGGTTCGATATCTTCAAGATCTATGTCGGCTACACGGAGCATACATCTGAAAGATCTCAATCGATCTATTATATGTTATAGTTCCACAATTACATAAGAGGCTCACCACACAATGGTTCTACACTCACAACCTCTTTTGCAATTCTACAAACAAGGTTCACCCTACCAAAGCGATTTTATATCTACAAACAACTTTGAATTAATGTGTCCGAACTTGCGTCCGAATTTTTACGGAAGCATAGCAATCATTTTCAAAATTTGGGACGTCCCGAACTTGCGTCAGAACTCATCAAAGCTGTGTCAAATCATTGAAAATCAACCTTTATAATATTGAAAACATTTTTGTGCAAATAGGCAAGTCATTTAAACATTTTCAAACTCAAAAAACCGTTACTAAAATACTTTGATCATACGAGTGTTTACTCAAGATCATCTGAGGTTCAAAAAAAGGTACTTGCGATTTAAAAGTTCACTCAAAGCCATTTACGATTCAAAACAATTTTTTTGTTGCTCTTTTATGCATTCAATAAATTCCCATACACACAAGTGTAGGATTTACAAAAGAATAGAACTACTAAGCATATTTGACATACACTTCAAGTCTTCAATGCCTTTCATCATTTTTTGAACAAAATTCTTCAATCTTCATTCACTTTGACTCATTGAAGTTGTTCTTGCATTTTTTGCTTGAAGGCAACAAGACTTCGTACTTGTTTAATCCAACAATCCTATCACACAATTGACACAAAGATTAGTCCACATTAATGTGTGTCATTATTCAAAACTTAATTAGAACTTAATGATTTGCCTAAGAGATAACAATTTCCTTTTATGAATTTAGCTAGAGCTGATTGTGAATATTTGTTTCGAGTTAGATGATAGTTAGATCAATGACAAAGCAATAAACAATCTAGGATCAATGAACACAAACAATTTATAGTGGTTCGATATCTTCAAGATCTATGTCGGCTACTGGAGCATACATCTGAAAGATCTCAATCGATCTATTATATGTTATAGTTCCACAATTACATAAGAGGCTCACCACACAATGGTTCTACACTCACAACCTCTTTTGCAATTCTACAAACAAGGTTCACCCTACCAAAGCGATTTTATATCTACAAACAACTTTGAATTAATGTGTCCGAACTTGCGTCCCGAATTTTTTACGGAAGCATAGCAATCATTTTCAAAATTTGGACGTCCGAACTTGCGTCAGAACTCATCAAAACTGTGTCAAATCATTGAAAATCAACCTTTATAATATTGAAAACATTTTGTGCAAATAGGCAAGTCATTTAAACATTTTCAAACTCAAAAAAACCGTTACTAAAATACTTTGATCATACGGTGTTTACTCAAGATCATCCGAGGTTCAAAAAAAGGTACTTGCGATTTAAAAGTTCACTCAAAGCCATTTACGATTCAAAACAATTTTTTGTTGCTCTTTTATGCATTCAATAAATTCCCATACACACAAGTGTAGGATTTACAAAAGAATAGAACTACTAAGCATATTTGACATACACTTCAAGTCTTCAATGCCTTTCATCATTTTTGAACAAAATTCTTCAATCTTCATTCACTTTGACTCATTGAAGTTGTTTCTTTGATTTTTTGCTTGAAGGCAACAAGACTTCGTACTTGTTTAATCCAACAATCCTATCACACAATTGACACAAAGATTAGTCCACATTAATGTGTGTCATTATTCAAAACTTAATTAGAACTTAATGATTTGCCTAAGAGATAACAATTTCCTTTTATGAATTTAGCTAGAGCTGATTGTGAATATTTGTTTTCGGTTAGATGATAGTTAGATCAATGACAAAGCAATAAACAATCTAGGATCAATGAACACAAACAATTTATAGTGGTTCGATATCTTCAAGATCTATGTCGGCTACTGGAGCATACATCTGAAAGATCTCAATCGATCTATTATATGTTATAGTTCCACAATTACATAAGAGGCTCACCACACAATGGTTCTACACTCACAACCTCTTTTGCAATTCTACAAACAAGGTTCACCCTACCAAAGCGATTTTATATCTACAAACAACTTTGAATTAATGTGTCCGAACTTGCGTCCAGAATTTTTTACGGAAGCATAGCAATCATTTTCAAAATTTGGACGTCCGAACTTGCGTCAGAACTCATCAAAAGCTGTGTCAAATCATTGAAAATCAACCTTTATAATATTGAAAACATTTTTGTGCAAATAGGCAAGTCATTTAAACATTTTCAAACTCAAAAAACCGTTACTAAAATACTTTGATCATACGAGTGTTTACTCAAGATCATCCGAGGTTTCAAAAAAAGGTACTTGCGATTTAAAAGTTCACTCAAAGTCATTTACGATTCAAAACAATTTTTTTGTTGCTCTTTTATGCATTCAATAAATTCCCATACACACAAGTGTAGGATTTACAAAAGAATAGAACTACTAAGCATATTTGACATACACTTCAAGTCTTCAATGCCTTTCATCATTTTTGAACAAAATTCTTCAATCTTCATTCACTTTGACTCATTGAAGTTGTTCTTGCATTTTTTGCTTGAAGGCAACAAGACTTCGTACTTGTTTAATCCAACAATCCTATCACACAATTGACACAAAGATTAGTCCACATTAATGTGTGTCATTATTCAAAACTTAATTAGAACTTAATGATTTGCCTAAGAGATAACAATTTCCTTTTATGAATTTAGCTAGAGCTGATTGTGAATATTTGTTTCGAGTTAGATGATAGTTAGATCAATGACAAAGCAATAAACAATCTAGGATCAATGAACACAAACAATTTATAGTGGTTCGATATCTTCAAGATCTATGTCGGCTACCGGAGCATACATCTGAAAGATCTCAATCGATCTATTATATGTTATAGTTCCACAATTACATAAGAGGCTCACCACACAATGGTTCTACACTCACAACCTCTTTTGCAATTCTACAAACAAGGTTCACCCTACCAAAGCGATTTTATATCTACAAACAACTTTGAATTAATGTGTCAGAACTTGCGTCCGAATTTTTACGGAAGCATAGCAATCATTTTCAAAATTTGGGACGTCCGAACTTGCGTCAGAACTCATCAAACTGTGTCAAATCATTGAAAATCAACCTTTATAATATTGAAAACATTTTTGTGCAAATAGGCAAGTCATTTAAACATTTTCAAACTCAAAAAACCGTTACTAAAATACTTTGATCATACGAGTGTTTACTCAAGATCATCTGAGGTTCAAAAAAAGGTACTTGCGATTTAAAAGTTCACTCAAAGCCATTTACGATTCAAAACAATTTTTTGTTGCTCTTTTATGCATTCAATAAATTCCCATACACACAAGTGTAGGATTTACAAAAGAATAGAACTACTAAGCATATTTGACATACACTTCAAGTCTTCAATGCCTTTCATCATTTTTGAACAAAATTCTTCAATCTTCATTCACTTTGACTCATTGAAGTTGTTTCTTTGCATTTTTTGCTTGAAGGCAACAAGACTTCGTACTTGTTTAATCCAACAATCCTATCACACAATTGACACAAAGATTAGTCCACATTAATGTGTGTCATTATTCAAAACTTAATTAGAACTTAATGATTTGCCTAAGAGATAACAATTTCCTTTTATGAATTTAGCTAGAGCTGATTGTGAATATTTGTTTCGGTTAGATGATAGTTAGATCAATGACAAAGCAATAAACAATCTAGGATCAATGAACACAAACAATTTATAGTGGTTCGATATCTTCAAGATCTATGTCGGCTACCTGGAGCATACACTTTGAAAGATCTCAATCGATCTATTATATGTTATAGTTCCACAATTACATAAGAGGCTCACCACACAATGGTTCTACACTCACAACCTCTTTTGCAATTCTACAAACAAGGTTCACCCTACCAAGCGATTTTATATCTACAAACAACTTTGAATTAATGTGTCCGAACTTGCGTCCAGAATTTTTACGGGAAGCATAGCAATCATTTTCAAAATTTGGACGTCCGAACTTGCGTCAGAACTCATCAAACTGTGTCAAATCATTGAAAATCAACCTTTATAATATTGAAAACATTTTTGTGCAAATAGGCAAGTCATTTAAACATTTTCAAACTCAAAAAACCGTTACTAAAATACTTTGATCATACGAGTGTTTACTCAAGATCATCCGAGGTTCAAAAAAAGGTACTTGCGATTTAAAAGTTCACTCAAAGTCATTTACGATTCAAAACAATTTTTTTGTTGCTCTTTTATGCATTCAATAAATTCCCATACACACAAGTGTAGGATTTACAAAAGAATAGAACTACTAAGCATATTTGACATACACTTCAAGTCTTCAATGCCTTTCATCATTTTTGAACAAAATTCTTCAATCTTCATTCACTTTGACTCATTGAAGTTGTTTCTTTGATTTTTTGCTTGAAGGCAACAAGACTTCGTACTTGTTTAATCCAACAATCCTATCACACAATTGACACAAAGATTAGTCCACATTAATGTGTGTCATTATTCAAAACTTAATTAGAACTTAATGATTTGCCTAAGAGATAACAATTTCCTTTTATGAATTTAGCTAGAGCTGATTGTGAATATTTGTTTCGAGTTAGATGATAGTTAGATCAATGACAAAGCAATAAACAATCTAGGATCAATGAACACAAACAATTTATAGTGGTTCGATATCTTCAAGATCTATGTCGGCTACTGGAGCATACAACTGAAAGATCTCAATCGATCTATTATATGTTATAGTTCCACAATTACATAAGAGGCTCACCACACAATGGTTCTACACTCACAACCTCTTTTGCAATTCTACAAACAAGGTTCACCCTACCAAAGCGATTTTATATCTACAAACAACTTTGAATTAATGTGTCCGAACTTGCGTCCCGAATTTTTACGGAAGCATAGCAATCATTTTCAAAATTTGGGACGTCCGAACTTGCGTCAGAACTCATCAAACTGTGTCAAATCATTGAAAATCAACCTTTATAATATTGAAAACATTTTTGTGCAAATAGGCAAGTCATTTAAACATTTTCAAACTCAAAAAACCGTTACTAAAATACTTTGATCATACGAGTGTTTACTCAAGATCATCCGAGGTTCAAAAAAGGTACTTGCGATTTAAAAGTTCACTCAAAGCCATTTACGATTCAAAACAATTTTTTGTTGCTCTTTTATGCATTCAATAAATTCCCATACACACAAGTGTAGGATTTACAAAAGAATAGAACTACTAAGCATATTTGACATACACTTCAAGTCTTCAATGCCTTTCATCATTTTTGAACAAAATTCTTCAATCTTCATTCACTTTGACTCATTGAAGTTGTTTCTTTGCATTTTTTGCTTGAAGGCAACAAGACTTCGTACTTGTTTAATCCAACAATCCTATCACACAATTGACACAAAGATTAGTCCACATTAATGTGTGTCATTATTCAAAACTTAATTAGAACTTAATGATTTGCCTAAGAGATAACAATTTCCTTTTATGAATTTAGCTAGAGCTGATTGTGAATATTTGTTTCGATTAGATGATAGTTAGATCAATGACAAAGCAATAAACAATCTAGGATCAATGAACACAAACAATTTATAGTGGTTCGATATCTTCAAGATCTATGTCGGCTACTGGAGCATACACTTGAAAGATCTCAATCGATCTATTATATGTTATAGTTCCACAATTACATAAGAGGCTCACCACACAATGGTTCTACACTCACAACCTCTTTTGCAATTCTACAAACAAGGTTCACCCTACCAAAGCGATTTTATATCTACAAACAACTTTGAATTAATGTGTCCGAACTTGCGTCCAGAATTTTTACGGAAGCATAGCAATCATTTTCAAAATTTGGGACGTCCGAACTTGCGTCAGAACTCATCAAACTGTGTCAAATCATTGAAAATCAACCTTTATAATATTGAAAACATTTTTGTGCAAATAGGCAAGTCATTTAAACATTTTCAAACTCAAAAAACCGTTACTAAAATACTTTGATCATACGAGTGTTTACTCAAGATCATCCGAGGTTCAAAAAAAAGGTACTTGCGATTTAAAAGTTCACTCAAAGTCATTTACGATTCAAAACAATTTTTTGTTGCTCTTTTATGCATTCAATAAATTCCCATACACACAAGTGTAGGATTTACAAAAGAATAGAACTACTAAGCATATTTGACATACACTTCAAGTCTTCAATGCCTTTCATCATTTTTGAACAAAATTCTTCAATCTTCATTCACTTTGACTCATTGAAGTTGTTTCTTTGCATTTTTTGCTTGAAGGCAACAAGACTTCGTACTTGTTTAATCCAACAATCCTATCACACAATTGACACAAAGATTAGTCCACATTAATGTGTGTCATTATTCAAAACTTAATTAGAACTTAATGATTTGCCTAAGAGATAACAATTTCCTTTTATGAATTTAGCTAGAGCTGATTGTGAATATTTGTTTCAGGTTAGATGATAGTTAGATCAATGACAAAGCAATAAACAATCTAGGATCAATGAACACAAACAATTTATAGTGGTTCGATATCTTCAAGATCTATGTCGGCTACTGGAGCATACACTCGAAAGATCTCAATCGATCTATTATATGTTATAGTTCAACAATTACATAAGAGGCTCACCACACAATGGTTCTACACTCACAACCTCTTTTGCAATTCTACAAACAAGGTTCACCCCTACCAAAGCGATTTTATATCTACAAACAACTTTGAATTAATGTGTCCGAACTTGCGTCCCGAATTTTTTACGGAAGCATAGCAATCATTTTCAAAATTTGGACGTCCCGAACTTGCGTCGAACTCATCAAACTGTGTCAAATCATTGAAAATCAACCTTTATAATATTGAAAACATTTTTGTGCAAATAGGCAAGTCATTTAAACATTTTCAAACTCAAAAAACAGTTACTAAAATACTTTGATCATACGAGTGTTTACTCAAGATCATCCGAGGTTTCAAAAAAAGGTACTTGCGATTTAAAAGTTCACTCAAAGTCATTTACGATTCAAAACAATTTTTTGTTGCTCTTTTATGCATTCAATAAATTCCCATACACACAAGTGTAGGATTTACAAAAGAATAGAACTACTAAGCATATTTGACATACACTTCAAGTCTTCAATGCCTTTCATCATTTTTTGAACAAAATTCTTCAATCTTCATTCACTTTGACTCATTGAAGTTGTTCTTGCATTTTTTGCTTGAAGGCAACAAGACTTCGTACTTGTTTAATCCAACAATCCTATCACACAATTGACACAAAGATTAGTCCACATTAATGTGTGTCATTATTCAAAACTTAATTAGAACTTAATGATTTGCCTAAGAGATAACAATTTCCTTTTATGAATTTAGCTAGAGCTGATTGTGAATATTTGTTTCGAGTTAGATGATAGTTAGATCAATGACAAAGCAATAAACAATCTAGGATCAATGAACACAAACAATTTATAGTGGTTCGATATCTTCAAGATCTATGTCAGCTACTGGAGCATACAGCTGAAAGATCTCAATCGATCTATTATATGTTATAGTTCCACAATTACATAAGAGGCTCACCACACAATGGTTCTACACTCACAACCTCTTTTGCAATTCTACAAACAAGGTTCACCCCTACCAAAGCGATTTTATATCTACAAACAACTTTGAATTAATGTGTCCGAACTTGCGTCCGAATTTTTTCGGAAGCATAGCAATCATTTTCAAAATTTGGGACGTCCGAACTTGCGTCCGAACTCATCAAACTGTGTCAAATCATTGAAAATCAACCTTTATAATATTGAAAACATTTTTGTGCAAATAGGCAAGTCATTTAAACATTTTCAAACTCAAAAAACAGTTACTAAAATACTTTGATCATACGAGTGTTTACTCAAGATCATCTGAGTTTCAAAAAAGGTACTTGCGATTTAAAAGTTCACTCAAAGTCATTTACGATTCAAAACAATTTTTTGTTGCTCTTTTATGCATTCAATAAATTCCCATACACACAAGTGTAGGATTTACAAAAGAATAGAACTACTAAGCATATTTGACATACACTTCAAGTCTTCAATGCCTTTCATCATTTTTTGAACAAAATTCTTCAATCTTCATTCACTTTGACTCATTGAAGTTGTTTCTTGCATTTTTTGCTTGAAGGCAACAAGACTTCGTACTTGTTTAATCCAACAATCCTATCACACAATTGACACAAAGATTAGTCCACATTAATGTGTGTCATTATTCAAAACTTAATTAGAACTTAATGATTTGCCTAAGAGATAACAATTTCCTTTTATGAATTTAGCTAGAGCTGATTGTGAATATTTGTTTCAGTTAGATGATAGTTAGATCAATGACAAAGCAATAAACAATCTAGGATCAATGAACACAAACAATTTATAGTGGTTCGATATCTTCAAGATCTATGTCGGCTACCTGGAGCATACACTGAAAGATCTCAATCGATCTATTATATGTTATAGTTCCACAATTACATAAGAGGCTCACCACACAATGGTTCTACACTCACAACCTCTTTTGCAATTCTACAAACAAGGTTCACCCTACCAAACGATTTTATATCTACAAACAACTTTGAATTAATGTGTCCGAACTTGCGTCCGAATTTTTCTGGAAGCATAGCAATCATTTTCAAAATTTGGACGTCCGAACTTGCGTCCGAACTCATCAAACTGTGTCAAATCATTGAAAATCAACCTTTATAATATTGAAAACATTTTGTGCAAATAGGCAAGTCATTTAAACATTTTCAAACTCAAAAAATAGTTACTAAAATACTTTGATCATACAGTGTTTACTCAAGATCATCTGAGTTTCAAAAAAGGTACTTGCGATTTAAAAGTTCACTCAAAGTCATTTACGATTCAAAACAATTTTTTGTTGCTCTTTTATGCATTCAATAAATTCCCATACACACAAGTGTAGGATTTACAAAAGAATAGAACTACTAAGCATATTTGACATACACTTCAAGTCTTCAATGCCTTTCATCATTTTTTGAACAAAATTCTTCAATCTTCATTCACTTTGACTCATTGAAGTTGTTCTTTGCATTTTTTGCTTGAAGGCAACAAGACTTCGTACTTGTTTAATCCAACAATCCTATCACACAATTGACACAAAGATTAGTCCACATTAATGTGTGTCATTATTCAAAACTTAATTAGAACTTAATGATTTGCCTAAGAGATAACAATTTCCTTTTATGAATTTAGCTAGAGCTGATTGTGAATATTTGTTTCGAGTTAGATGATAGTTAGATCAATGACAAAGCAATAAACAATCTAGGATCAATGAACACAAACAATTTATAGTGGTTCGATATCTTCAAGATCTATGTCGGCTACTGGAGCATACACTCGAAAGATCTCAATCGATCTATTATATGTTATAGTTCCACAATTACATAAGAGGCTCACCACACAATGGTTCTACACTCACAACCTCTTTTGCAATTCTACAAACAAGGTTCACCCTACCAAACGATTTTATATCTACAAACAACTTTGAATTAATGTGTCCGAACTTGCGTCCGAATTTTTCTGGAAGCATAGCAATCATTTTCAAAATTTGGACGTCCGAACTTGCGTCCGAACTCATCAAACTGTGTCAAATCATTGAAAATCAACCTTTATAATATTGAAAACATTTTGTGCAAATAGGCAAGTCATTTAAACATTTTCAAACTCAAAAAACAGTTACTAAAATACTTTGATCATACAGTGTTTACTCAAGATCATCTGAGTTTCAAAAAAGGTACTTGCGATTTAAAAGTTCACTCAAAGTCATTTACGATTCAAAACAATTTTTTGTTGCTCTTTTATGCATTCAATAAATTCCCATACACACAAGTGTAGGATTTACAAAAGAATAGAACTACTAAGCATATTTGACATACACTTCAAGTCTTCAATGCCTTTCATCATTTTTGAACAAAATTCTTCAATCTTCATTCACTTTGACTCATTGAAGTTGTTCTTGCATTTTTGCTTGAAGGCAACAAGACTTCGTACTTGTTTAATCCAACAATCCTATCACACAATTGACACAAAGATTAGTCCACATTAATGTGTGTCATTATTCAAAACTTAATTAGAACTTAATGATTTGCCTAAGAGATAACAATTTCCTTTTATGAATTTAGCTAGAGCTGATTGTGAATATTTGTTTCGAGTTAGATGATAGTTAGATCAATGACAAAGCAATAAACAATCTAGGATCAATGAACACAAACAATTTATAGTGGTTCGATATCTTCAAGATCTATGTCGGCTACCTGGAGCATACACTGAAAGATCTCAATCGATCTATTATATGTTATAGTTCCACAATTACATAAGAGGCTCACCACACAATGGTTCTACACTCACAACCTCTTTTGCAATTCTACAAACAAGGTTCACCCTACCAAACGATTTTATATCTACAAACAACTTTGAATTAATGTGTCCGAACTTGCGTCCGAATTTTTACGGAAGCATAGCAATCATTTTCAAAATTTGGGACGTCCGAACTTGCGTCCGAACTCATCAAACTGTGTCAAATCATTGAAAATCAACCTTTATAATATTGAAAACATTTTGTGCAAATAGGCAAGTCATTTAAACATTTTCAAACTCAAAAAATAGTTACTAAAATACTTTGATCATACAGTGTTTACTCAAGATCATCTGAGTTTCAAAAAAGGTACTTGCGATTTAAAAGTTCACTCAAAGTCATTTACGATTCAAAACAATTTTTTGTTGCTCTTTTATGCATTCAATAAATTCCCATACACACAAGTGTAGGATTTACAAAAGAATAGAACTACTAAGCATATTTGACATACACTTCAAGTCTTCAATGCCTTTCATCATTTTTTGAACAAAATTCTTCAATCTTCATTCACTTTGACTCATTGAAGTTGTTTTTGCATTTTTTGCTTGAAGGCAACAAGACTTCGTACTTGTTTAATCCAACAATCCTATCACACAATTGACACAAAGATTAGTCCACATTAATGTGTGTCATTATTCAAAACTTAATTAGAACTTAATGATTTGCCTAAGAGATAACAATTTCCTTTTATGAATTTAGCTAGAGCTGATTGTGAATATTTGTTTCAGTTAGATGATAGTTAGATCAATGACAAAGCAATAAACAATCTAGGATCAATGAACACAAACAATTTATAGTGGTTCGATATCTTCAAGATCTATGTCGGCTACCTGGAGCATACACTTGAAAGATCTCAATCGATCTATTATATGTTATAGTTCCACAATTACATAAGAGGCTCACCACACAATGGTTCTACACTCACAACCTCTTTTGCAATTCTACAAACAAGGTTCACCCTACCAAACGATTTTATATCTACAAACAACTTTGAATTAATGTGTCCGAACTTGCGTCCGAATTTTTCTGGAAGCATAGCAATCATTTTCAAAATTTGGACGTCCGAACTTGCGTCCGAACTCATCAAACTGTGTCAAATCATTGAAAATCAACCTTTATAATATTGAAAACATTTTGTGCAAATAGGCAAGTCATTTAAACATTTTCAAACTCAAAAAACCGTTACTAAAATACTTTGATCATACAGTGTTTACTCAAGATCATCTGAGGTTTCAAAAAAAGGTACTTGCGATTTAAAAGTTCACTCAAAGTCATTTACGATTCAAAACAATTTTTTGTTGCTCTTTTATGCATTCAATAAATTCCCATACACACAAGTGTAGGATTTACAAAAGAATAGAACTACTAAGCATATTTGACATACACTTCAAGTCTTCAATGCCTTTCATCATTTTTGAACAAAATTCTTCAATCTTCATTCACTTTGACTCATTGAAGTTGTTCTTTGCATTTTTGCTTGAAGGCAACAAGACTTCGTACTTGTTTAATCCAACAATCCTATCACACAATTGACACAAAGATTAGTCCACATTAATGTGTGTCATTATTCAAAACTTAATTAGAACTTAATGATTTGCCTAAGAGATAACAATTTCCTTTTATGAATTTAGCTAGAGCTGATTGTGAATATTTGTTTCGGGTTAGATGATAGTTAGATCAATGACAAAGCAATAAACAATCTAGGATCAATGAACACAAACAATTTATAGTGGTTCGATATCTTCAAGATCTATGTCGGCTACCTGGAGCATACACTGAAAGATCTCAATCGATCTATTATATGTTATAGTTCCACAATTACATAAGAGGCTCACCACACAATGGTTCTACACTCACAACCTCTTTTGCAATTCTACAAACAAGGTTCACCCTACCAAACGATTTTATATCTACAAACAACTTTGAATTAATGTGTCAGAACTTGCGTCCCGAATTTTTACGGAAGCATAGCAATCATTTTCAAAATTTGGACGTCCGAACTTGCGTCCGAACTCATCAAACTGTGTCAAATCATTGAAAATCAACCTTTATAATATTGAAAACATTTTTGTGCAAATAGGCAAGTCATTTAAACATTTTCAAACTCAAAAAACCCGTTACTAAAATACTTTGATCATACGAGTGTTTACTCAAGATCATCCGAGTTTCAAAAAAAGGTACTTGCGATTTAAAAGTTCACTCAAAGTCATTTACGATTCAAAACAATTTTTTGTTGCTCTTTTATGCATTCAATAAATTCCCATACACACAAGTGTAGGATTTACAAAAGAATAGAACTACTAAGCATATTTGACATACACTTCAAGTCTTCAATGCCTTTCATCATTTTTGAACAAAATTCTTCAATCTTCATTCACTTTGACTCATTGAAGTTGTTTTTGATTTTTTGCTTGAAGGCAACAAGACTTCGTACTTGTTTAATCCAACAATCCTATCACACAATTGACACAAAGATTAGTCCACATTAATGTGTGTCATTATTCAAAACTTAATTAGAACTTAATGATTTGCCTAAGAGATAACAATTTCCTTTTATGAATTTAGCTAGAGCTGATTGTGAATATTTGTTTCAGTTAGATGATAGTTAGATCAATGACAAAGCAATAAACAATCTAGGATCAATGAACACAAACAATTTATAGTGGTTCGATATCTTCAAGATCTATGTCGGCTACCTGGAGCATACACTTTGAAAGATCTCAATCGATCTATTATATGTTATAGTTCCACAATTACATAAGAGGCTCACCACACAATGGTTCTACACTCACAACCTCTTTTGCAATTCTACAAACAAGGTTCACCCTACCAAACGATTTTATATCTACAAACAACTTTGAATTAATGTGTCCGAACTTGCGTCCGAATTTTTCTGGAAGCATAGCAATCATTTTCAAAATTTGGACGTCCGAACTTGCGTCCGAACTCATCAAACTTTGTCAAATCATTGAAAATCAACCTTTATAATATTGAAAACATTTTGTGCAAATAGGCAAGTCATTTAAACATTTTCAAACTCAAAAAAACCGTTACTAAAATACTTTGATCATACAGTGTTTACTCAAGATCATCTGAGTTTCAAAAAAGGTACTTGCGATTTAAAAGTTCACTCAAAGTCATTTACGATTCAAAACAATTTTTTGTTGCTCTTTTATGCATTCAATAAATTCCCATACACACAAGTGTAGGATTTACAAAAGAATAGAACTACTAAGCATATTTGACATACACTTCAAGTCTTCAATGCCTTTCATCATTTTTGAACAAAATTCTTCAATCTTCATTCACTTTGACTCATTGAAGTTGTTCTTGCATTTTTGCTTGAAGGCAACAAGATTTCGTACTTGTTTAATCCAACAATCCTATCACACAATTGACACAAAGATTAGTCCACATTAATGTGTGTCATTATTCAAAACTTAATTAGAACTTAATGATTTGCCTAAGAGATAACAATTTCCTTTTATGAATTTAGATAGAGCAGATTATGAATACTTGTTTCAAAGAGATGACAGATTATGAATGCTTGAAGGCAACAAGACTTCGTACTTCTTTAATCCAACAATCCTATCACACAATTGACACAAAGATTAGTCCACATAAATGTTTGTCATTATTCAAAACTTAATTAGAATTTCATGATTTGCCCTAAGGGCTAACAATTTCCTTTTATGAATTTAGCTAGAGCTGATTGTGAATATTTGTTTCAGTTAGATGATAGTTTGATCAATGACAAAGCAATAAACAATCTAGGATCAATGAACACAAACAATTTATATTGGTTCGATATCTTCAAGATCTACGTCGGCTACTTGGAGCATACACTCAAAGATCTCAATCGATCTATTATATGTTATAGTTCAACAATTACATAAGAGGTTCACCACACAATGGTTCTACACTCACAACTTCTTTTGCAATTCTACAAACAAGGTTCACCCTAAGCATATTTGACTCATCAAACTTTGTCAAATCATTGAAAATCAACCTTTATAATATTGAAAACATTTTTGTGCAAATAGGCAAGTCATTTAAACATTTTCAAACTCAAAAAAACAGTTACTAAAATACTTTGATCATACGAGTGTTTACTCAAGATCATCCGAGTTTCAAAAAAAGGTACTTGCGATTTAAAAGTTCACTCAAAGTCATTTACGATTCAAAACAATTTTTTTGTTGCTCTTTTATGCATTCAATAAATTCCCATACACACAAGTGTAGGATTTACAAAAGAATAGAACTACTAAGCATATTTGACATACACTTCAAGTCTTCAATGCCTTTCATCATTTTTTGAACAAAATTCTTCAATCTTCATTCACTTTGACTCATTGAAGTTGTTTCTTTGCATTTTTTGCTTGAAGGCAACAAGACTTCGTACTTGTTTAATCCAACAATCCTATCACACAATTGACACAAAGATTAGTCCACATTAATGTGTGTCATTATTCAAAACTTAATTAGAACTTAATGATTTGCCTAAGAGATAACAATTTCCTTTTATGAATTTAGCTAGAGCTGATTGTGAATATTTGTTTCGAGTTAGATGATAGTTAGATCAATGACAAAGCAATAAACAATCTAGGATCAATGAACACAAACAATTTATAGTGGTTCGATATCTTCAAGATCTATGTCGGCTACTGGAGCATACATCTGAAAGATCTCAATCGATCTATTATATGTTATAGTTCCACAATTACATAAGAGGCTCACCACACAATGGTTCTACACTCACAACCTCTTTTGCAATTCTACAAACAAGGTTCACCCTACCAAACGATTTTATATCTACAAACAACTTTGAATTAATGTGTCCGAACTTGCGTCCGAATTTTTTACGGAAGCATAGCAATCATTTTCAAAATTTGGACGTCCCGAACTTGCGTCCGAACTCATCAAACTTTGTCAAATCATTGAAAATCAACCTTTATAATATTGAAAACATTTTGTGCAAATAGGCAAGTCATTTAAACATTTTCAAACTCAAAAAACCGTTACTAAAATACTTTGATCATACAGTGTTTACTCAAGATCATCTGAGGTTTCAAAAAAAGGTACTTGCGATTTAAAAGTTCACTCAAAGTCATTTACGATTCAAAACAATTTTTTTGTTGCTCTTTTATGCATTCAATAAATTCCCATACACACAAGTGTAGGATTTACAAAAGAATAGAACTACTAAGCATATTTGACATACACTTCAAGTCTTCAATGCCTTTCATCATTTTTGAACAAAATTCTTCAATCTTCATTCACTTTGACTCATTGAAGTTGTTCTTGCATTTTTGCTTGAAGGCAACAAGACTTCGTACTTGTTTAATCCAACAATCCTATCACACAATTGACACAAAGATTAGTCCACATTAATGTGTGTCATTATTCAAAACTTAATTAGAACTTAATGATTTGCCTAAGAGATAACAATTTCCTTTTATGAATTTAGCTAGAGCTGATTGTGAATATTTGTTTCAGTTAGATGATAGTTAGATCAATGACAAAGCAATAAACAATCTAGGATCAATGAACACAAACAATTTATAGTGGTTCGATATCTTCAAGATCTATGTCGGCTACCTGGAGCATACACTGAAAGATCTCAATCGATCTATTATATGTTATAGTTCCACAATTACATAAGAGGCTCACCACACAATGGTTCTACACTCACAACCTCTTTTGCAATTCTACAAACAAGGTTCACCCTACCAAACGATTTTATATCTACAAACAACTTTGAATTAATGTGTCCGAACTTGCGTCCGAATTTTTCTGGAAGCATAGCAATCATTTTCAAAATTTGGACGTCCGAACTTGCGTCCGAACTCATCAAACTGTGTCAAATCATTGAAAATCAACCTTTATAATATTGAAAACATTTTGTGCAAATAGGCAAGTCATTTAAACATTTTCAAACTCAAAAAACCGTTACTAAAATACTTTGATCATACAGTGTTTACTCAAGATCATCTGAGGTTTCAAAAAAAAGGTACTTGCGATTTAAAAGTTCACTCAAAGTCATTTACGATTCAAAACAATTTTTTGTTGCTCTTTTATGCATTCAATAAATTCCCATACACACAAGTGTAGGATTTACAAAAGAATAGAACTACTAAGCATATTTGACATACACTTCAAGTCTTCAATGCCTTTCATCATTTTTGAACAAAATTCTTCAATCTTCATTCACTTTGACTCATTGAAGTTGTTCTTGCATTTTTGCTTGAAGGCAACAAGACTTCGTACTTGTTTAATCCAACAATCCTATCACACAATTGACACAAAGATTAGTCCACATTAATGTGTGTCATTATTCAAAACTTAATTAGAACTTAATGATTTGCCTAAGAGATAACAATTTCCTTTTATGAATTTAGCTAGAGCTGATTGTGAATATTTGTTTCAGTTAGATGATAGTTAGATCAATGACAAAGCAATAAACAATCTAGGATCAATGAACACAAACAATTTATAGTGGTTCGATATCTTCAAGATCTATGTCGGCTACCTGGAGCATACACTGAAAGATCTCAATCGATCTATTATATGTTATAGTTCCACAATTACATAAGAGGCTCACCACACAATGGTTCTACACTCACAACCTCTTTTGCAATTCTACAAACAAGGTTCACCCTACCAAACGATTTTATATCTACAAACAACTTTGAATTAATGTGTCCGAACTTGCGTCCGAATTTTTCTGGAAGCATAGCAATCATTTTCAAAATTTGGACGTCCGAACTTGCGTCCGAACTCATCAAAGCTGTGTCAAATCATTGAAAATCAACCTTTATAATATTGAAAACATTTTTGTGCAAATAGGCAAGTCATTTAAACATTTTCAAACTCAAAAAAACCGTTACTAAAATACTTTGATCATACGAGTGTTTACTCAAGATCATCTGAGGTTTCAAAAAAAGGTACTTGCGATTTAAAAGTTCACTCAAAGTCATTTACGATTCAAAAACAATTTTTTGTTGCTCTTTTATGCATTCAATAAATTCCCATACACACAAGTGTAGGATTTACAAAAGAATAGAACTACTAAGCATATTTGACATACACTTCAAGTCTTCAATGCCTTTCATCATTTTTGAACAAAATTCTTCAATCTTCATTCACTTTGACTCATTGAAGTTGTTCTTGCATTTTTTGCTTGAAGGCAACAAGACTTCGTACTTGTTTAATCCAACAATCCTATCACACAATTGACACAAAGATTAGTCCACATTAATGTGTGTCATTATTCAAAACTTAATTAGAACTTAATGATTTGCCTAAGAGATAACAATTTCCTTTTATGAATTTAGCTAGAGCTGATTGTGAATATTTGTTTCGAGTTAGATGATAGTTAGATCAATGACAAAGCAATAAACAATCTAGGATCAATGAACACAAACAATTTATAGTGGTTCGATATCTTCAAGATCTATGTCGGCTACTGGAGCATACACTTTGAAAGATCTCAATCGATCTATTATATGTTATAGTTCCACAATTACATAAGAGGCTCACCACACAATGGTTCTACACTCACAACCTCTTTTGCAATTCTACAAACAAGGTTCACCCTACCAAAGCGATTTTATATCTACAAACAACTTTGAATTAATGTGTCCGAACTTGCGTCCGAATTTTTCTGGAAGCATAGCAATCATTTTCAAAATTTGGACGTCCGAACTTGCGTCCGAACTCATCAAACTGTGTCAAATCATTGAAAATCAACCTTTATAATATTGAAAACATTTTTGTGCAAATAGGCAAGTCATTTAAACATTTTCAAACTCAAAAAACCGTTACTAAAATACTTTGATCATACAGTGTTTACTCAAGATCATCTAAGGTTCAAAAAAGGTACTTGCGATTTAAAAGTTCACTCAAAGCCATTTACGATTCAAAACAATTTTTTGTTGCTCTTTTATGCATTCAATAAATTCCCATACACACAAGTGTAGGATTTACAAAAAGAATAGAACTACTAAGCATATTTGACATACACTTCAAGTCTTCAATGCCTTTCATCATTTTTTGAACAAAATTCTTCAATCTTCATTCACTTTGACTCATTGAAGTTGTTCTTGCATTTTTTGCTTGAAGGCAACAAGACTTCGTACTTGTTTAATCCAACAATCCTATCACACAATTGACACAAAGATTAGTCCACATTAATGTGTGTCATTATTCAAAACTTAATTAGAACTTAATGATTTGCCTAAGAGATAACAATTTCCTTTTATGAATTTAGCTAGAGCTGATTGTGAATATTTGTTTCGAGTTAGATGATAGTTAGATCAATGACAAAGCAATAAACAATCTAGGATCAATGAACACAAACAATTTATAGTGGTTCGATATCTTCAAGATCTATGTCGGCTACCTGGAGCATACACTGAAAGATCTCAATCGATCTATTATATGTTATAGTTCCACAATTACATAAGAGGCTCACCACACAATGGTTCTACACTCACAACCTCTTTTGCAATTCTACAAACAAGGTTCACCCTACCAAACGATTTTATATCTACAAACAACTTTGAATTAATGTGTCCGAACTTGCGTCCGAATTTTTCTGGAAGCATAGCAATCATTTTCAAAATTTGGACGTCCGAACTTGCGTCCGAACTCATCAAACTGTGTCAAATCATTGAAAATCAACCTTTATAATATTGAAAACATTTTGTGCAAATAGGCAAGTCATTTAAACATTTTCAAACTCAAAAAACCGTTACTAAAATACTTTGATCATACAGTGTTTACTCAAGATCATCTGAGGTTCAAAAAAGGTACTTGCGATTTAAAAGTTCACTCAAAGCCATTTACGATTCAAAACAATTTTTTGTTGCTCTTTTATGCATTCAATAAATTCCCATACACACAAGTGTAGGATTTACAAAAGAATAGAACTACTAAGCATATTTGACATACACTTCAAGTCTTCAATGCCTTTCATCATTTTTGAACAAAATTCTTCAATCTTCATTCACTTTGACTCATTGAAGTTGTTCTTGCATTTTTGCTTGAAGGCAACAAGACTTCGTACTTGTTTAATCCAACAATCCTATCACACAATTGACACAAAGATTAGTCCACATTAATGTGTGTCATTATTCAAAACTTAATTAGAACTTAATGATTTGCCTAAGAGATAACAATTTCCTTTTATGAATTTAGCTAGAGCTGATTGTGAATATTTGTTTCAGTTAGATGATAGTTAGATCAATGACAAAGCAATAAACAATCTAGGATCAATGAACACAAACAATTTATAGTGGTTCGATATCTTCAAGATCTATGTCGGCTACCTGGAGCATACACTGAAAGATCTCAATCGATCTATTATATGTTATAGTTCCACAATTACATAAGAGGCTCACCACACAATGGTTCTACACTCACAACCTCTTTTTGCAATTCTACAAACAAGGTTCACCCCTACCAAAGCGATTTTATATCTACAAACAACTTTGAATTAATGTGTCCGAACTTGCGTCCCGAATTTTTACGGGAAGCATAGCAATCATTTTCAAAATTTGGACGTCCCGAACTTGCGTCCGAACTCATCAAACTGTGTCAAATCATTGAAAATCAACCTTTATAATATTGAAAACATTTTGTGCAAATAGGCAAGTCATTTAAACATTTTCAAACTCAAAAAACCGTTACTAAAATACTTTGATCATACAGTGTTTACTCAAGATCATCTGAGGTTCAAAAAAGGTACTTGCGATTTAAAGTTCACTCAAAGCCATTTACGATTCAAAACAATTTTTTTGTTGCTCTTTTATGCATTCAATAAATTCCCATACACACAAGTGTAGGATTTACAAAAAGAATAGAACTACTAAGCATATTTGACATACACTTCAAGTCTTCAATGCCTTTCATCATTTTTTGAACAAAATTCTTCAATCTTCATTCACTTTGACTCATTGAAGTTGTTTTTGATTTTTTGCTTGAAGGCAACAAGACTTCGTACTTGTTTAATCCAACAATCCTATCACACAATTGACACAAAGATTAGTCCACATTAATGTGTGTCATTATTCAAAACTTAATTAGAACTTAATGATTTGCCTAAGAGATAACAATTTCCTTTTATGAATTTAGCTAGAGCTGATTGTGAATATTTGTTTCAGTTAGATGATAGTTAGATCAATGACAAAGCAATAAACAATCTAGGATCAATGAACACAAACAATTTATAGTGGTTCGATATCTTCAAGATCTATGTCGGCTACTGGAGCATACATCTGAAAGATCTCAATCGATCTATTATATGTTATAGTTCCACAATTACATAAGAGGCTCACCACACAATGGTTCTACACTCACAACCTCTTTTGCAATTCTACAAACAAGGTTCACCCTACCAAAGCGATTTTATATCTACAAACAACTTTGAATTAATGTGTCCGAACTTTGCGTCCGAATTTTTCTGGAAGCATAGCAATCATTTTCAAAATTTGGACGTCCGAACTTGCGTCCGAACTCATCAAACTGTGTCAAATCATTGAAAATCAACCTTTATAATATTGAAAACATTTTGTGCAAATAGGCAAGTCATTTAAACATTTTCAAACTCAAAAAATAGTTACTAAAATACTTTGATCATACAGTGTTTACTCAAGATCATCCGAGTTTCAAAAAAAAGGTACTTGCGATTTAAAAGTTCACTCAAAGTCATTTACGATTCAAAACAATTTTTTTGTTGCTCTTTTATGCATTCAATAAATTCCCATACACACAAGTGTAGGATTTACAAAAGAATAGAACTACTAAGCATATTTGACATACACTTCAAGTCTTCAATGCCTTTCATCATTTTTGAACAAAATTCTTCAATCTTCATTCACTTTGACTCATTGAAGTTGTTCTTGCATTTTTTGCTTGAAGGCAACAAGACTTCGTACTTGTTTAATCCAACAATCCTATCACACAATTGACACAAAGATTAGTCCACATTAATGTGTGTCATTATTCAAAACTTAATTAGAACTTAATGATTTGCCTAAGAGATAACAATTTCCTTTTATGAATTTAGCTAGAGCTGATTGTGAATATTTGTTTCAGGTTAGATGATAGTTAGATCAATGACAAAGCAATAAACAATCTAGGATCAATGAAACACAAACAATTTATAGTGGTTCGATATCTTCAAGATCTATGTCGGCTACCTGGGCATACACTGAAAGATCTCAATCGATCTATTATATGTTATAGTTCCACAATTACATAAGAGGCTCACCACACAATGGTTCTACACTCACAACCTCTTTTGCAATTCTACAAACAAGGTTCACCCTACCAAACGATTTTATATCTACAAACAACTTTGAATTAATGTGTCCGAACTTGCGTCCGAATTTTTCTGGAAGCATAGCAATCATTTTCAAAATTTGGACGTCCGAACTTGCGTCCGAACTCATCAAACAGTGTCAAATCATTGAAAATCAACCTTTATAATATTGAAAACATTTTGTGCAAATAGGCAAGTCATTTAAACATTTTCAAACTCAAAAAACCGTTACTAAAATACTTTGATCATACAGTGTTTACTCAAGATCATCTGAGGTTCAAAAAAGGTACTTGCGATTTAAAGTTCACTCAAAGCCATTTACGATTCAAAACAATTTTTTTTGTTGCTCTTTTATGCATTCAATAAATTCCCATACACACAAGTGTAGGATTTACAAAAGAATAGAACTACTAAGCATATTTGACATACACTTCAAGTCTTCAATGCCTTTCATCATTTTTGAACAAAATTCTTCAATCTTCATTCACTTTGACTCATTGAAGTTGTTTTTGATTTTTTGCTTGAAGGCAACAAGACTTCGTACTTGTTTAATCCAACAATCCTATCACACAATTGACACAAAGATTAGTCCACATTAATGTGTGTCATTATTCAAAACTTAATTAGAACTTAATGATTTGCCTAAGAGATAACAATTTCCTTTTATGAATTTAGCTAGAGCTGATTGTGAATATTTGTTTCAGTTAGATGATAGTTAGATCAATGACAAAGCAATAAACAATCTAGGATCAATGAACACAAACAATTTATAGTGGTTCGATATCTTCAAGATCTATGTCGGCTACCTGGAGCATACACTGAAAGATCTCAATCGATCTATTATATGTTATAGTTCTACAATTACATAAGAGGCTCACCACACAATGGTTCTACACTCACAACCTCTTTTGCAATTCTACAAACAAGGTTCACCCTACCAAACGATTTTATATCTACAAACAACTTTGAATTAATGTGTCCGAACTTGCGTCCGAATTTTTCTGGAAGCATAGCAATCATTTTCAAAATTTGGACGTCCGAACTTGCGTCCGAACTCATCAAACAGTGTCAAATCATTGAAAATCAACCTTTATAATATTGAAAACATTTTGTGCAAATAGGCAAGTCATTTAAACATTTTCAAACTCAAAAAACCGTTACTAAAATACTTTGATCATACAGTGTTTACTCAAGATCATCTGAGGTTCAAAAAAGGTACTTGCGATTTAAAGTTCACTCAAAGCCATTTACGATTCAAAACAATTTTTTGTTGCTCTTTTATGCATTCAATAAATTCCCATACACACAAGTGTAGGATTTACAAAAGAATAGAACTACTAAGCATATTTGACATACACTTCAAGTCTTCAATGCCTTTCATCATTTTTTGAACAAAATTCTTCAATCTTCATTCACTTTGACTCATTGAAGTTGTTTTTGATTTTTTGCTTGAAGGCAACAAGACTTCGTACTTGTTTAATCCAACAATCCTATCACACAATTGACACAAAGATTAGTCCACATTAATGTGTGTCATTATTCAAAACTTAATTAGAACTTAATGATTTGCCTAAGAGATAACAATTTCCTTTTATGAATTTAGCTAGAGCTGATTGTGAATATTTGTTTCAGTTAGATGATAGTTAGATCAATGACAAAGCAATAAACAATCTAGGATCAATGAACACAAACAATTTATAGTGGTTCGATATCTTCAAGATCTATGTCGGCTACCTGGAGCATACACCTGAAAGATCTCAATCGATCTATTATATGTTATAGTTCTACAATTACATAAGAGGCTCACCACACAATGGTTCTACACTCACAACCTCTTTTGCAATTCTACAAACAAGGTTCACCCTACCAAACGATTTTATATCTACAAACAACTTTGAATTAATGTGTCCGAACTTGCGTCCGAATTTTTCTGGAAGCATAGCAATCATTTTCAAAATTTGGACGTCCCGAACTTGCGTCCGAACTCATCAAACAGATGTCAAATCATTGAAAATCAACCTTTATAATATTGAAAACATTTTTGTGCAAATAGGCAAGTCATTTAAACATTTTCAAACTCAAAAAACCGTTACTAAAATACTTTGATCATACGAGTGTTTACTCAAGATCATCCGAGGTTCAAAAAGGTACTTGCGATTTAAAGTTCACTCAAAGCCATTTACGATTCAAAACAATTTTTTTGTTGCTCTTTTATGCATTCAATAAATTCCCATACACACAAGTGTAGGATTTACAAAAGAATAGAACTACTAAGCATATTTGACATACACTTCAAGTCTTCAATGCCTTTCATCATTTTTGAACAAAATTCTTCAATCTTCATTCACTTTGACTCATTGAAGTTGTTTTTGATTTTTTGCTTGAAGGCAACAAGACTTCGTACTTGTTTAATCCAACAATCCTATCACACAATTGACACAAAGATTAGTCCACATTAATGTGTGTCATTATTCAAAACTTAATTAGAACTTAATGATTTGCCTAAGAGATAACAATTTCCTTTTATGAATTTAGCTAGAGCTGATTGTGAATATTTGTTTCAGTTAGATGATAGTTAGATCAATGACAAAGCAATAAACAATCTAGGATCAATGAACACAAACAATTTATAGTGGTTCGATATCTTCAAGATCTATGTCGGCTACCTGGAGCATACACTGAAAGATCTCAATCGATCTATTATATGTTATAGTTCCACAATTACATAAGAAGCTCACCACACAATGGTTCTACACTCACAACCTCTTTTGCATTTCTACAAACAAGGTTCACCCTACCAAACGATTATATATCTACAAACAACTTTGAATTAATGTGTCCGAACTTGCGTCCGAATTTTTCTGGAAGCATAGCAATCATTTTCAAAATTTGGGACGTCTCGAACTTTGCGTCCGAACTCATCAAACTTTGTCAAATCATTGAAAATCAACCTTTATAATATTGAAAACATTTTGTGCAAATAGGCAAGTCATTTAAACATTTTCAAACTCAAAAAACCGTTACTAAAATACTTTGATCATACAGTGTTTACTCAAGATCATCTGAGGTTCAAAAAAGGTACTTGCGATTTAAAAGTTCACTCAAAGTCATTTACGATTCAAAACAATTTTTTGTTGCTCTTTTATGCATTCAATAAATTCCCATACACACAAGTGTAGGATTTACAAAAGAATAGAACTACTAAGCATATTTGACATACACTTCAAGTCTTCAATGCCTTTCATCATTTTTGCACAAAATTCTTCAATCTTCATTCACTTTGACTCATTGAAGTTGTTCTTGCATTTTTGCTTGAAGGCAACAAGACTTCGTACTTGTTTAATCCAACAATCCTATCACACAATTGACACAAAGATTAGTCCACATTAATGTGTGTCATTATTCAAAACTTAATTAGAACTTAATGATTTGCCTAAGAGATAACAATTTCCTTTTATGAATTTAGCTAGAGTAGATTATGAATACTTGTTTCAAAGAGATGACCGATTATGAATGCTTGAAGGCAACAAGACTTCGTACTTCTTTAATCCAACAATCCTATCACACAATTGACACAAAGATTAGTCCACATAAATGTTTGTCATTATTCAAAACTTAATTAGAATTTCATGATTTGCCCTAAGGGCTAACAATTTCCTTTTATGAATTTAGCTAGAGCTGATTATGAATATATTTGTTTTAGTGAGATGATAGTTTGATCAATGACAAAGCAATAAACAATCTAGGATCAATGAACACAAACAATTTATATTGGTTCGATATCTTCAAGATCTACGTCGGCTACCTGGAGCATACACTCAAAGATTTCAATCGATCTACTATATGTTCAAGTTCAACAATTACATAAGAGTCTCACCACACAATGGTTCTACACTCACAACTTCTTTTGCAATTCTACAAACAAGGTTCACCCTAAGCATATTTGACTCATCAAACTTTGTCAAATCATTGAAAATCAACCTTTATAATATTGAAAACATTTTTGTGCAAATAGGCAAGTCATTTAAACATTTTCAAACTCAAAAACGAGTTACTAAAATACTTTGATCATACAGTGTTACTCAAGATCATCTGAGTTTCAAAAAAGGTACTTGCGATTTAAAAGTTCACTCAAAGTCATTTACGATTCAAAACAATTTTTTGTTGCTCTTTTATGCATTCAATAAATTCCCATACACACAAGTGTAGGATTTACAAAAGAATAGAACTACTAAGCATATTTGACATACACTTCAAGTCTTCAATGCCTTTCATCATTTTTTGAACAAAATTCTTCAATCTTCATTCACTTTGACTCATTGAAGTTGTTCTTGCATTTTTTGCTTGAAGGCAACAAGACTTCGTACTTGTTTAATCCAACAATCCTATCACACAATTGACACAAAGATTAGTCCACATTAATGTGTGTCATTATTCAAAACTTAATTAGAACTTAATGATTTGCCTAAGAGATAACAATTTCCTTTTATGAATTTAGCTAGAGCTGATTGTGAATATTTGTTTCAGTTAGATGATAGTTAGATCAATGACAAAGCAATAAACAATCTAGGATCAATAAACACAAACAATTTATAGTGGTTCGATATCTTCAAGATCTATGTCAGCTACTCGGAGCATACATCGAAAGATCTCAATCGATCTATTATATGTTATAGTTCCACAATTACATAAGAGGCTCACCACACAATGGTTCTACACTCACAACCTCTTTTGCAATTCTACAAACAAGGTTCACCCTACCAAACGATTTTATATCTACAAACAACTTTGAATTAATGTGTCCGAACTTGCGTCCCGAATTTTTTCTGAAGCATAGCAATCATTTTCAAAATTTGGACGTCCGAACTTGCGTCCGAACTCATCAAACTTTGTCAAATCATTGAAAATCAACCTTTATAATATTGAAAACATTTTGTGCAAATAGGCAAGTCATTTAAACATTTTCAAACTCAAAAAACAGTTACTAAAATACTTTGATCATACAGTGTTTACTCAAGATCATCTGAGTTTCAAAAAAGGTACTTGCGATTTAAAAGTTCACTCAAAGTCATTTACGATTCAAAACAATTTTTTGTTGCTCTTTTATGCATTCAATAAATTCCCATACACACAAGTGTAGGATTTACAAAAGAATAGAACTACTAAGCATATTTGACATACACTTCAAGTCTTCAATGCCTTTCATCATTTTTGAACAAAATTCTTCAATCTTCATTCACTTTGACTCATTGAAGTTGTTTTTGATTTTTTGCTTGAAGGCAACAAGACTTCGTACTTGTTTAATCCAACAATCCTATCACACAATTGACACAAAGATTAGTCCACGTTAATGTGTGTCATTATTCAAAACTTAATTAGAACTTAATGATTTGCCTAAGAGATAACAATTTCCTTTTATGAATTTAGCTAGAGCTGATTGTGAATATTTGTTTCGATTAGATGATAGTTAGATCAATGACAAAGCAATAAACAATCTAGGATCAATGAACACAAACAATTTATAGTGGTTCGATATCTTCAAGATCTATGTCGGCTACTCGAGCATACATCGAAAGATCTCAATCGATCTATTATATGTTATAGTTCCACAATTACATAAGAGGCTCACCACACAATGGTTCTACACTCACAACCTCTTTTGCAATTCTACAAACAAGGTTCACCCCTACCAAACGATTTTATATCTACAAACAACTTTGAATTAATGTGTCCGAACTTGCGTCCGAATTTTTTCGAAGCATAGCAATCATTTTCAAAATTTGGACGTCCCGAACTTGCGTCCGAACTCATCAAATCGTGTCAAATCATTGAAAATCAACCTTTATAATATTGAAAAACATTTTTGTGCAAATAGGCAAGTCATTTAAACATTTTCAAACTCAAAAAACCGTTACTAAAAATACTTTGATCATACGAGTGTTTACTCAAGATCATCCGAGGTTCAAAAAAGGTACTTGCGATTTAAAGTTCACTCAAAGCCATTTACGATTCAAAACAATTTTTTTGTTGCTCTTTTATGCATTCAATAAATTCCCATACACACAAGTGTAGGATTTACAAAAGAATAGAACTACTAAGCATATTTGACATACACTTCAAGTCTTCAATGCCTTTCATCATTTTTGAACAAAATTCTTCAATCTTCATTCACTTTGACTCATTGAAGTTGTTCTTGCATTTTTGCTTGAAGGTAACAAGACTTCGTACTTGTTTAATCCAACAATCCTATCACACAATTGACAGAAAGATTAGTCCTCATTAATGTGTGTCATTAGTCAAAACTTAATTAGAACTTAATGATTTGCCTAAGAGATAACAATTTCCTTTTATGAATTTAGCTAGAGCTGATTGTGAATATTTGTTTCAGTTAGATGATAGTTAGATCAATGACAAAGCAATAAACAATCTAGGATCAATGAACACAAACAATTTATAGTGGTTCGATATCTTCAAGATCTATGTCGGCTACACTGAGCATACACTGAAAGATCTCAATCGATCTATTATATGTTATAGTTCCACAATTACATAAGAGGCTCACCACACAATGGTTCTACACTCACAACCTCTTTTGCAATTCTACAAACAAGGTTCACCCTAAAAAAAGATTTTATATCTACAAACAACTTTGAATTAATGTGTCCGAACTTGCGTCCGAATTTTTCTGGAAGCATAGCAATCATTTTCAAAATTTGGACGTCCGAACTTGCGTCCGAACTCATCAAACAGTGTCAAATCATTGAAAATCAACCTTTATAATATTGAAAACATTTTGTGCAAATAGGCAAGTCATTTAAACATTTTCAAACTCAAAAAACAGTTACTAAAATACTTTGATCATACAGTGTTTACTCAAGATCATCTGAGTTTCAAAAAAGGTACTTGCGATTTAAAAGTTCACTCAAAGTCATTTACGATTCAAAACAATTTTTTGTTGCTCTTTTATGCATTCAATAAATTCCCATACACACAAGTGTAGGATTTACAAAAGAATAGAACTACTAAGCATATTTGACATACACTTCAAGTCTTCAATGCCTTTCATCATTTTTGAACAAAATTCTTCAATCTTCATTCACTTTGACTCATTGAAGTTGTTCTTGCATTTTTGCTTGAAGGCAACAAGACTTCGTACTTGTTTAATCCAACAATCCTATCACACAATTGACACAAAGATTAGTCCACATTAATGTGTGTCATTATTCAAAACTTAATTAGAACTTAATGATTTGCCTAAGAGATAACAATTTCCTTTTATGAATTTAGCTAGAGCTGATTGTGAATATTTGTTTCAGTTAGATGATAGTTAGATCAATGACAAAGCAATAAACAATCTAGGATCAATGAACACAAACAATTTATAAAGTGGTTCGATATCTTCAAGATCTATGTCAGCTACTGGAGCATACACTCGAAAGATCTCAATCGATCTATTATATGTTATAGTTCCACAATTACATAAGAGGCTCACCACACAATGGTTCTACACTCACAACCTCTTTTGCAATTCTACAAACAAGGTTCACCCTAAAAAAGATTTTATATCTACAAACAACTTTGAATTAATGTGTCCGAACTTGCGTCCCGAATTTTTTCGGAAGCATAGCAATCATTTTCAAAATTTGGACGTCCCGAACTTGCGTCCGAACTCATCAAACAG
The DNA here is from genome assembly GCA_030512225.1 of Rauvolfia tetraphylla. Classification (NCBI taxonomy): domain Eukaryota; kingdom Viridiplantae; phylum Streptophyta; class Magnoliopsida; order Gentianales; family Apocynaceae; genus Rauvolfia; species Rauvolfia tetraphylla. The sequence goes on along the minus strand of JAJQKT010000041.1, from coordinate 198,728 downwards.
ATGTCAAATCATTGAAAATCAACCTTTATAATATTGAAAACATTTTTGTGCAAATAGGCAAGTCATTTAAACATTTTCAAACTCAAAAAACAGATTATTAAAATACTTTGATCATACAAGTGTTTACTCAAGATCATCCGAGTTTCAAAAAAAGGTACTTGCGATTTAAAAGTTCACTCAAAGTCATTTACGATTCAAAACAATTTTTTTGTTGCTCTTTTATGCATTCAATAAATTCCCATACACACAAGTGTAGGATTTACAAAAGAATAGAACTACTAAGCATATTTGACATACACTTCAAGTCTTCAATGCCTTTCATCATTTTTTGAACAAAATTCTTCAATCTTCATTCACTTTGACTCATTGAAGTTGTTCTTGCATTTTTGCTTGAAGGCAACAAGACTTCGTACTTGTTTAATCCAACAATCCTATCACACAATTGACACAAAGATTAGTCCACATTAATGTGTGTCATTATTCAAAACTTAATTAGAACTTAATGATTTGCCTAAGAGATAACAATTTCTTTTTATGAATTTAGCTAGAGCCGATTGTGAATATTTGTTTCAGGTTAGATGATAGTTAGATCAATGACAAAGCAATAAACAATCTAGGATCAATGAACACAAACAATTTATAGTGGTTCGATATCTTCAAGATCTATGTCGGCTACTCGGAGCATACACTCAAAGATCTCAATCGATCTATTATATGTTATAGTTCCACAATTACATAAGAGGCTCACCACACAATGGTTCTACACTCACAACCTCTTTTGCAATTCTACAAACAAGGTTCACCCTACCAAACGATTTTATATCTACAAACAACTTTGAATTAATGTGTCCGAACTTGCGTCCGAATTTTTCTGGAAGCATAGCAATCATTTTCAAAATTTGGACGTCCCGAACTTGCGTCCGAACTCATCAAACTGTGTCAAATCATTGAAAATCAACCTTTATAATATTGAAAACATTTTGTGCAAATAGGCAAGTCATTTAAACATTTTCAAACTCAAAAAACCGTTACTAAAATACTTTGATCATACAGTGTTTACTCAAGATCATCTGAGGTTCAAAAAAGGTACTTGCGATTTAAAGTTCACTCAAAGCCATTTACTGATTCAAAAACAATTTTTTGTTGCTCTTTTATGCATTCAATAAATTCCCATACACACAAGTGTAGGATTTACAAAAGAATAGAACTACTAAGCATATTTGACATACACTTCAAGTCTTCAATGCCTTTCATCATTTTTGAACAAAATTCTTCAATCTTCATTCACTTTGACTCATTGAAGTTGTTCTTGCATTTTTGCTTGAAGGAAACAAGACTTCGTACTTGTTTAATCCAACAATCCTATCACACAATTGACACAAAGATTAGTCCACATTAATGTGTGTCATTATTCAAAACTTAATTATAACTTAATGATTTGCCTAAGAGATAACAATTTCCTTTTATGAATTTAGATAGAGCAGATTATGAATTCTTGTTTCAAAGAGATGACAGATTATGAATGCTTGAAGGCAACAAGACTTCGTACTTCTTTAATCCTACAATCCTATCACACAATTGACACAAAGATTAGTCCACATAAATGTTTGTCATTATTCAAAACTTAATTAGAATTTCATGATTTGCCCTAAGGGCTAACAATTTCCTTTTATGAATTTAGCTAGAGCTGATTATGAATATATTTGTTTCAGTGAGATGATAGTTTGATCAATGACAAAGCAATAAACAATCTAGGATCAATGAACACAAACAATTTATATTGGTTCGATATCTTCAAGATCTACGTCGGCTACCTGGAGCATACACTCAAAGATTTCAATCGATCTACTATATGTTCAACTTCATATAAGAGGCTCACCACACAATGGTTCTACACTCACAACTTCTTTTGCAATTCTACAAGCAAGGTTCACCCTAAGCATATTTGACTCATCAAACTTTGTCAAATCATTGAAAATCAACCTTTATAATATTGAAAACATTTTGTGCAAATAGGCAAGTCATTTAAACATTTTCAAACTCAAAAAACAGTTACTAAAATACTTTGATCATACAGTGTTTACTCAAGATCATCTGAGTTTCAAAAAAGGTACTTGCGATTTAAAAGTTCACTCAAAGTCATTTACGATTCAAAACAATTTTTTTGTTGCTCTTTTATGCATTCAATAAATTCCCATACACACAAGTGTAGGATTTACAAAAGAATAGAACTACTAAGCATATTTGACATACACTTCAAGTCTTCAATGCCTTTCATCATTTTTTGAACAAAATTCTTCAATCTTCATTCACTTTGACTCATTGAAGTTGTTTTTGATTTTTTTGCTTGAAGGCAACAAGACTTCGTACTTGTTTAATCCAACAATCCTATCACACAATTGACACAAAGATTAGTCCACATTAATGTGTGTCATTAGTCAAAACTTAATTAGAACTTAATGATTTGCCTAAGAGATAACAATTTCCTTTTATGAATTTAGCTAGAGCTGATTGTGAATATTTGTTTCAGTTAGATGATAGTTAGATCAATGACAAAGCAATAACCAATCTAGGATCAATGAACACAAACAATTTATAGTGGTTCGATATCTTCAAGATCTATGTCGGCTACTGAGCATACACTCGAAAGATCTCAATCGATCTATTATATGTTATAGTTCCACAATTACATAAGAAGCTCACCACACAATGGTTCTACACTCACAACCTCTTTTGCAATTCTACAAACAAGGTTTACCCTACCAAACGATTTTATATCTACAAACAACTTTGAATTAATGTGTCCGAACTTGCGTCCGAATTTTTCTGGAAGCATAGCAATCATTTTCAAAATTTGGACGTCCGAACTTGCGTCCGAACTCATCAAATCATGTCAAATCATTGAAAATCAACCTTTATAATATTGAAAACATTTTTGTGCAAATAGGCAAGTCATTTAAACATTTTCAAACTCAAAAAACCGTGTACTAAAATACTTTGATCATACAGTGTTTACTCAAGATCATCTGAGGTTCAAAAAAGGTACTTGCGATTTAAAGTTCACTCAAAGCCATTTACGATTCAAAACAATTTTTTGTTGCTCTTTTATGCATTCAATAAATTCCCATACACACAAGTGTAGGATTTACAAAAGAATAGAACTACTAAGCATATTTGACATACACTTCAAGTCTTCAATGCCTTTCATCATTTTTGAACAAAATTCTTCAATCTTCATTCACTTTGACTCATTGAAGTTGTTCTTGCATTTTTGCTTGAAGGCAACAAGACTTCGTACTTGTTTAATCCAACAATCCTATCACACAATTGACACAAAGATTAGTCCACATTAATGTGTGTCATTATTCAAAACTTAATTAGAACTTAATGATTTGCCTAAGAGATAACAATTTCCTTTTATGAATTTAGCTAGAGCTGATTATGAATACTTGTTTCAAAGAGATGACAGATTATGAATGTTTGAAGGCAACAAGACTTCGTACTTCTTTAATCCAACAATCCTATCACACAATTGACACAAAGATTAGTCCACATAAATGTTTGTCATTATTCAAAACTTAATTAGAATTTCATGATTTGCCCTAAGGGCTAACAATTTCCTTTTATGAATTTAGCTAGAGCTGATTATGAATATATTTGTTTCAGTGAGATGATAGTTTGATCAATGACAAAGCAATAAACAATCTAGGATCAATGAACACAAACAATTTATATTGGTTCGATATCTTCAAGATCTACGTCGGCTACCTGGAGCATACACTCAAAGATTTCAATCGATCTACTATATGTTCAACTTCATATAAGAGGCTCACCACACAATGGTTCTACACTCACAACTTCTTTTGCAATTCTACAAACAAGGTTCACCCTAAGCATATTTGACTCATCAAACTTTGTCAAATCATTGAAAATCAACCTTTATTGAAAACATTTTGTGCAAATAGGCAAGTCATTTAAACATTTTCAAACTCAAAAAACAGTTACTAAAATACTTTGATCATACAGTGTTTACTCAAGATCATCTGAGTTTCAAAAAAGGTACTTGCGATTTAAAAGTTCACTCAAAGTCATTTACGATTCAAAACAATTTTTTGTTGCTCTTTTATGCATTCAATAAATTCCCATACACACAAGTGTAGGATTTACAAAAGAATAGAACTACTAAGCATATTTGACATACACTTCAAGTCTTCAATGCCTTTCATCATTTTTGAACAAAATTCTTCAATCTTCATTCACTTTGACTCATTGAAGTTGTTCTTGCATTTTTTGCTTGAAGGCAACAAGACTTCGTACTTGTTTAATCCAACAATCCTATCACACAATTGACACAAAGATTAGTCCACATTAATGTGTGTCATTATTCAAAACTTAATTAGAACTTAATGATTTGCCTAAGAGATAACAATTTCCTTTTATGAATTTAGCTAGAGCCGATTGTGAATATTTGTTTCAGTTAGATGATAGTTAGATCAATGACGAAGCAATAAACAATCTAGGATCAATGAACACAAACAATTTATAGTGGTTCGATATCTTCAAGATCTATGTCTGCTACCCTGGAGCATACATCTGAAAGATCTCAATCGATCTATTATATGTTATAGTTCCACAATTACATAAGAGGCTCACCACACAATGGTTCTACACTCACAACCTCTTTTGCAATTCTACAAACAAGGTTCACTCCTACCAAACGATTTTATATCTACAAACAACTTTGAATTAATGTGTCCGAACTTACGTCCGAATTTTTTCTGAAGCATAGCAATCATTTTCAAAATTTGGACGTCCCGAACTTGCGTCCCGAACTCATCAAACTTTGTCAAATCATTGAAAATCAACCTTTATAATATTGAAAACATTTTTGTGCAAATAGGCAAGTCATTTAAACATTTTCAAACTCAAAAAACCCGTTACTAAAATACTTTGATCATACAAAGTGTTTACTCAAGATCATCTGAGGTTCAAAAAAGGTACTTGCGATTTAAAGTTCACTCAAAGCCATTTACGATTCAAAACAATTTTTTGTTGCTCTTTTATGCATTCAATAAATTCCCATACACACAAGTGTAGGATTTACAAAAAGAATAGAACTACTAAGCATATTTGACATACACTTCAAGTCTTCAATGCCTTTCATCATTTTTTGAACAAAATTCTTCAATCTTCATTCACTTTGACTCATTGAAGTTGTTCTTGCATTTTTGCTTGAAGGCAACAAGACTTCGTACTTGTTTAATCCAACAATCCTATCACACAATTGACACAAAGATTAGTCCACATTAATGTGTGTCATTATTCAAAACTTAATTAGAACTTAATGATTTGCCTAAGAGATAACAATTTCCTTTTTATGAATTTAGCTAGAGCTGATTGTGAATATTTGTTTCAGCTTAGATGATAGTTAGATCAATGACAAAGCAATAAACAATCTAGGATCAATGAACACAAACAATTTATAGTGGTTCGATATCTTCAAGATCTATGTCGGCTACCTGGAGCATACACTGAAAGATCTCAATCGATCTATTATATGTTAAAGTTCAACAATTACATAAGAGGCTCACCACACAATGGTTCTACACTCACAACCTCTTTTGCAATTCTACAAACAAGGTTCACCCTACCAAACGATTTTATATCTACAAACAACTTTGAATTAATGTGTCTGAACTTGCGTCCGAATTTTTCTAGAAGCACAGCACTCATTTTCAAAGTTTGGACGTCCGAACTCATCAAACTTTGTCAAATCATTTAAAATCAACCTTAATAATATTGAAAACATTTTGTGGAAATAGGCAAGTCATTTAAACATTTTCAAACTCAAAAATCGTTACAAAAATACTTTGATCATACAGTGTTTACTCAAGATCATCTGAGGTTCAAAAAACGTACTTGTGATTTAAAAGTTCACTCAAAGCCATTTACGATTCAAAACAAGTTTTTGTTGCTCTTTTATGCATTCAATAAATTCCCATACACACAAGTGTAGGATTTACAAAAGAATAGAACTACTAAGCATATTTGACATACACTTCAAGTCTTCAATGTCTTTCATCATCTTTGAACAAAATTCTTCAACCTTAATAATATTGAAAACATTTTGTGCAAATAGGCAAGTCATTTAAACATTTTCAAACTCAAAAACCGTTACTAAAATACTTTGATCATACAGTGTTTACTCAAGATCATCTGAGGTTCAAAAAACGTACTTGCGATTTAAAAGTTCACTCAAAGCCATTACGATTCAAAACAATTTTTTGTTGCTCTTTTATGCATTCAATAAATTCCCATACACACAAGTGTAGGATTTACAAAAGAATAGAACTACTAAGCATATTTGACATACACTTCAAGTCTTCAATGCCTTTCATCATTTTTGAACAAAATTCTTCAATCTTCAATCACTTTGACTCATTAAAGTTGTTCTTGCATTTTGGCTTGAAGGCAACAAGACTTCGTACTTGTTTAATCCAACAATCCTATCACACAATTGACACAAAGATTAGTCCACATCAATGTGTGTCATTATTCAAAACTTAATTAGAACTTAATGATTTACCTAAGAGCTAACAATTTTCTTTTATGAATTTAGATAGAGCAGATTATGAATACTTGTTTCAATGAGATGACAGATTATGAATGCTTGAAGGCAACAAGACTTCGTACTTCTTTAATCCAACAATCCTATCACACAATTGACACAAAGATTAGTCCACATAATTTTTTGTCATTATTCAAAACTTAATTAGAACTTCATGATTCGCCCTAAGGGCTAACAATTTCCTTTTATGAATTTAGCTAGAGCTGATTACGAATATTTGTTTCAGTGAGATGATAGTTTGATCAATGACAAAGCAATAAACAATCTAGGATCAATGAACAGAAACAATTTATAGTGGTTCGATATCTTCAAGATCTACGTCGGCTGCTCGGAGCATACACTCAAAGATCTCAATCGATCTATTATATGTTATAGTTCCACAATTACATAAGAGGCTCACCACACGACTGGATTCTACACTCACAACCTCTTTTTCAATTCTACAAACAATGTTCACCATACCAAACGATTTTATATCTACAAACAACTTTGAATTAATGTGTTCGAGCTTTGCGTCCGAATTTTTCTGGAAGCACGACAATCATTTTCAAAGTTTGGACGTCCGAACTTGCGTCCGAACTCATCAAACTTTGTCAAATCATTGAAAATCAACCTTAATAATATTGAAAACATTATGTGGAAATAGGCAAGTCATTTAAACATTTTCAAACTCAAAAACCGTTACTAAAAATACTTTGATCATACAGTGTTTACTCAAGATCATCAGAGGTTCAAAAAAACGTACTTGTGATTTAAAAGTTCACTCAAAGCCATTTACGATTCAAAACAAGTTTTTTGTTGCTCTTTTATGCATTCAATAAATTCCCATACACACAAGTGTAGGATTTACAAAAGAATAGAACTACTAAGCATATTTGACATACACTTCAAGTCTTCAATGTCTTTCATCATCTTTGAACAAAATTCTTCAACCTTAATAATATTGAAAACATTTTGTGCAAATAGGCAAGTTATTTAAACATTTTCAAACTCAAAAACCGTTACTAAAATACTTTGATCATACGAGTGTTTACTCAAGATCATCTCGAGGTTCAAAAAAACGTACTTGCGATTTAAAAAGTTCACTCAAAGCCATTACGATTCAAAACAATTTTTTGTTGCTCTTTTATGCATTCAATAAATTCCCATACTCACAAGTGTAGGATTTACAAAAGAATAGAACTACTAAGCATATTTGACATACACTTCAAGTCTTCAATGCCTTTCATCATTTTTGAACAAAATTCTTCAATTTTCATTCACTTTGACTCATTGAAGTTGTTCTTGCATTTTGATTGAAGGCAACAAGACTTCGTGACTTGTTTAATCCAACAATCCTATCACACAATTGACACAAAGATTAGTCCACATTAATGTGTGTCATTATTCAAAACTTAATTAGAACTTAATGATTTGCCTAAGAGATAACAATTTCCTTTTATGAATTTAGATAGAGCAGATTATGAATACTTGTTTCAAAGAGAAGACAGATTATGAATGCTTGAAGGCAACAAGACTTCGTACTTTCTTTAATCCAACAATCCTATCACACAATTGACACAAAGATTAGTCCACATAAATGTTTGTCATTATTCAAAACTTAATTAGAATTTCATGATTTGCCCTAAGGGCTAACAATTTCCTTTTATGAATTTAGCTAGAGCTGATTGAATATATTTGTTTCAGTGAGATGATAGTTTGATCAATGACAAAGCAATAAACAATCTTGGATCAATGAACACAAACAATCTATAGTGGTTCGATATCTTCAAGATCTACGTCGGCTACCTGGAGCATACACTCAAAGATTTCAATCGATCTACTATATGTTCAAGTTCAACAATTACATAAGAGGCTCACCACACAATGGTTCTACAATCACAACCTCTTTTGTAATTCTACAAACAAGGTTCACCCTACCAAACGATTTTATATCTATAAACAACTTTGAATTAATGTGTTCGAGCTATGCGTCCCGAATTTTTTCGGAAGCACGAGCAATCATTTTCAAAGTTTGGACGTCCGAACTTGCGTCCCAAACTCATCAAACTTTGTCAAATCATTGAAAATCAACCTTAATAATATTGAAAATATTATGTGGAAATAGGCAAGTCATTTAAACATTTTCAAACTCAAAAACCGTTACTAAAATATTTTGATCATACAGTGTTTACTCAAGATCATCTGAGGTTCAAAAAACGTACTTGTGATTTAAAAGTTCACTCAAAGCCATTTACGATTCAAAACAAGTTTTTGTTGCTCTTTTATGCATTCAATAAATTCCCATACACAAGTGTAGGATTTACAAAAGAATAGAACTACTAAGCATATTTGACATACACTTCAAGTCTTCAATGTCTTTCATCATCTTTGAACAAAATTTCCAACCTTAATAATATTGAAAACATTTTGTGCAAATAGGCAAGTCATTTAAACATTTTCAAACTCAAAAATCGTTACTAAAATACTTTGATCATACAGTGTTTACTCAAGATCATCTGAGGTTCAAAAAAGGTACTTGCGATTTAAAAGTTCACTCAAAGCCATTTACGATTCAAAACAATTTTTTGTTGCTCTTTTATGCATTCAATAAATTCCCATACACACAAGTGTAGGATTTACAAAAGAATAGAACTACTAAGCATATTTGACATACACTTCAAGTCTTCAATGCCTTTCATCATTTTTGAACAAAATTCTTCAATCTTCATTCACTTTGACTCATTGAAGTTGTTCTTGCATTTTTGCTTGAAGGAAACAAGACTTCGTACTTGTTTAATCCAACAATCCTATCACACAATTGACACAAAGATTAGTCCACATCAATGTGTGTCATTATTCAAAACTTAATTAGAACTTAATGATTTACCTAAGAGCTAATAATTTCCTTTTATGAATTTAGATAGAGCAGATTATGAATACTTGTTTCAAAGAGATGACAGATTATGAATGCTTGAAGGCAACAAGACTTCGTACTTCTTTAATCCAACAATCCTATCACACAATTGACACAAAGATTAGTCCACATAAATTTTTGTCATTATTCAAAACTTAATTAGAACTTCATGATTCGCCCTAAGGGCTAACAATTTCCTTTTATGAATTTAGCTAGAGCTGATTATGAATATTTGTTTCAGTGAGATGATAGTTTGATCAATGACAAAGCAATAAACAATCTAGGATCAATGAACACAAACAATTTATAGTGGTTCGATATCTTAAAGATCTACGTCGGCTGCCTGGAGCATAAACTCAAAGATCTCAATCGATCTATTACATGTTATTATAGTTCCACAATTACATAAGAGACTCACCACACGACGGATTCTACACTCACAACCTCTTTTTCAATTCTACAAACAATGTTCACCATACCAAACGATTTTATATCTACAAACAACTTTGAATTAATGTGTTCGTGCTTGCGTCCGAATTTTTTCGGAAGCACGACAATCATTTTCAAAGTTTGGACGTCCGAACTTGCGTCCGAACTCATCAAACTTTGTCAAATCATTGAAAATCAACCTTAATAATATTGAAAACATTTTGTGGAAATAGGCAAGTCATTTAAACATTTTCAAACTCAAAAATCGTTACTAAAATACTTTGATCATGTAGTGTTTACTCAAGATCATCTGAGGTTCAAAAAACGTACTTGTGATTTAAAAGTTCACTCAAAGCCATTTACGATTCAAAACAAGTTTTTGTTGCTCTTTTATGCATTCAATAAATTCCCATACACACAAGTGTAGGATTTACAAAAGAATAGAACTACTAAGCATATTTGACATACACTTCAAGTCTTCAATGTCTTTCATCATCTTTGAACAAAATTCTTCAACCTTAATAATATTGAAAACATTTTGTGCAAATAGGCAAGTCATTTAAACATTTTCAAACTCAAAAACCGTTACTAAAATACTTTGATCATACAGTGTTTACTCAAGATCATCTGAGGTTCAAAAAAGGTACTTGCGATTTAAAAGTTCACTCAAAGCCATTTACGATTCAAAACAATTTTTTGTTGCTCTTTTATGCATTCAATAAATTCCCATACACACAAGTGTAGGATTTACAAAAGAATAGAACTACTAAGCATATTTGACATACACTTCAAGTCTTCAATGCCTTTCATCATTTTTGAACAAAATTCTTCAATTTTCATTCACTTTGACTCATTGAAGTTGTTCTTGCATTTTGGATTGAAGGCAACAAGACTTCGTACTTGTTTAATCCAACAATCCTATCACACAATTGACACAAAGATTAGTCCACATTAATGTGTGTCATTATTCAAAACTTAATTAGAACTTAATGATTTGCCTAAGAGATAACAATTTCCTTTTATGAATTTAGATAGAGCAGATTATGAATACTTGTTTCAAAGAGATGACAGATTATGAATGCTTGAAGGCAACAAGACTTCGTACTTCTTTAATCCAACAATCCTATCACACAATTGACACAAAGATTAGTCCACATAAATGTTTGTCATTATTCAAAACTTAATTAGAACTTCATGATTCGCCCTAAGGGCTAACAAATTCCTTTTATGAATTTAGCTAGAGCTGATTACGAATATTTGTTTCAATGAGATGATAGTTTGATCAATGACAAAGCAATAAACAATCTAGGATCAATGAACAGAAACAATTTATAGTGGTTCGATATCTTCAAGATCTACGTCGGCTGCCTGGAGCATACACTCAAAGATCTCAATCGATCTATTATATGTTATAGTTCCACAATTACATAAGAGGCTCACCACACGACGGATTCTACACTCACAACCTCTTTTTCAATTCTACAAACAATGTTCACCATACCAAACGATTTTATATCTACAAACAACTTTGAATTAATGTGTTCGAGCTTGCGTCCGAATTTTTCTGGAAGCACAGCAATCATTTTCAAAGTTTGGACGTCCGAACTTGCGTCCGAACTCATCAAACTTTGTCAAATCATTGAAAATCAACCTTAATAATATTGAAAATATTATGTGGAAATAGGCAAGTCATTTAAACATTTTCAAACTCAAAAACCGTTACTAAAATATTTTGATCATACGAGTGTTTACTCAAGATCATCCGAGGTTCAAAAAAACGTACTTGTGATTTAAAAAGTTCACTCAAAGCCATTTACGATTCAAAACAAGTTTTTGTTGCTCTTTTATGCATTCAATAAATTCCCATACACACAAGTGTAGGATTTACAAAAGAATAGAACTACTAAGCATATTTGACATACACTTCAAGTCTTCAATGTCTTTCATCATCTTTGAACAAAATTCTTCAACCTTAATAATATTGAAAACATTTTGTGCAAATAGGCAAGTCATTTAAACATTTTCAAACTCAAAAACCCGTTACTAAAATACTTTGATCATACGAGTGTTTACTCAAGATCATCCCGAGGTTCAAAAAAACGTACTTGCGATTTAAAAGTTCACTCAAAGCCATTACGATTCAAAATAATTTTTTGTTGCTCTTTTATGCATTCAATAAATTCCCATACACACAAGTGTAGGATTTACAAAAGAATAGAACTACTAAGCATATTTGACATACACTTCAAGTCTTCAATGCCTTTCATCATTTTTTGAACAAAATTCTTCAATTTTCATTCACTTTGACTCATTGAAGTTGTTCTTGCATTTTGGATTGAAGGCAACAAGGCTTCGTACTTGTTTAATCCAACAATCCTATCACACAATTGACACAAAGATTAGTCCACATTAATGTGTGTCATTATTCAAAACTTAATTAGAACTTAATGATTTGCCTAAGAGATAACAATTTCCTTTTATGAATTTAGATAGAGCAGATTATGAATACTTGTTTCAAAGAGATGACATATTATGAATGCTTGAAGGCAACAAGACTTCGTACTTCTTTAATCCAACAATCCTATCACACAATTGACACAAAGATTAGTCCACATAAATGTTTGTCATTATTCAAAACATAATTAGAATTTCATGATTTGCCCTAAGGGCTAACAATTTCCTTTTATGAATTTAGCTAGAGCTGATTGATATATATTTGTTTCAGTGAGATGATAGTTTGATCAATGACAAAGCAATAAACAATCTTGGATCAATGAACACAAACAATCTATAGTGGTTCGATATCTTCAAGATCTACGTCGGCTACCTGGAGCATACACTCAAAGATTTCAATCGATCTACTATATGTTCAAGTTCAACAATTACATAAGAGGCTCACCACACAATGGTTCTACAATCACAACCTCTTTTGTAATTCTACAAACAAGGTTCACCCTACCAAACGATTTTATATCTATAAACAACTTTGAATTAATGTGTTCGAGCTTGCGTCCGAATTTTTCTGGAAGCACAGCAATCATTTTCAAAGTTTGGACGTCCGAACTTGCGTCCAAACTCATCAAACTTTGTCAAATCATTGAAAATCAACCTTAATAATATTGAAAATATTATGTGGAAATAGGCAAGTCATTTAAACATTTTCAAACTCAAAAACCGTTACTAAAATATTTTGATCATACAGTGTTTACTCAAGATCATCTGAGGTTCAAAAAACGTACTTGTGATTTAAAAGTTCACTCAAAGCCATTTACGATTCAAAACAAGTTTTTGTTGCTCTTTTATGCATTCAATAAATTCCCATACACACAAGTGTAGGATTTACAAAAGAATAGAACTACTAAGCATATTTGACATACACTTCAAGTCTTCAATGTCTTTCATCATCTTTGAACAAAATTCTTCAACCTTAATAATATTGAAAACATTTTGTGCAAATAGGCAAGTCATTTAAACATTTTCAAACTCAAAAACCGTTACTAAAATACTTTGATCATACAGTGTTTACTCAAGATCATCTGAGGTTCAAAAAACGTACTTGCGATTTAAAAAGTTCACTCAAAGCCATTTACGATTCAAAACAATTTTTTTGTTGCTCTTTTATGCATTCAATAAATTCCCATACACACAAGTGTAGGATTTACAAAAGAATAGAACTACTAAGCATATTTGACATACACTTCAAGTCTTCAATACCTTTCATCATTTTTGAACAAAATTCTTCAATCTTCATTCACTTTGACTCATTGAAGTTGTTCTTGCATTTTTGCTTGAAGGAAACAAGACTTCGTACTTGTTTAATCCAACAATCCTATCACACAATTGACACAAAGATTAGTCCACATCAATGTGTGTCATTATTCAAAACTTAATTAGAACTTAATGATTTACCTAAGAGCTAACAATTTTCTTTTATGAATTTAGATAGAGCAGATTATGAATACTTGTTTCAATGAGATGACAGATTATGAATGCTTGAAGGCAACAAGACTTCGTACTTCTTTAATCCAACAATCCTATCACACAATTGACACAAAGATTAGTCCACATAAATTTTTGTCATTATTCAAAACTTAATTAGAACTTCATGATTCGCCCTAAGGGCTAACAATTTCCTTTTATGAATTTAGCTAGAGCTGATTACGAATATTTGTTTCAGTGAGATGATAGTTTGATCAATGACAAAGCAATAAACAATCTAGGATCAATGAACAGAAACAATTTATAGTGGTTCGATATCTTCAAGATCTACGTCGGCTGCCTGGAGCATACACTCAAAGATTTCAATCGATCTACTATATGTTCAAGTTCAACAATTACATAAGAGGCTCACCACACAATGGTTCTACAATCACAACCTCTTTTGTAATTCTACAAACAAGGTTCACCCTACCAAACGATTTTATATCTATAAACAACTTTGAATTAATGTGTTCGAGCTTGCGTCCGAATTTTTCTGGAAGCACAGCAATCATTTTCAAAGTTTGGACGTCCGAACTTGCGTCCAAACTCATCAAACTTTGTCAAATCATTGAAAATCTACCTTAATAATATTGAAAACATTTTGTGGAAATAGGCAAGTCATTTAAACATTTTCAAACTCAAAAATCGTTACTAAAATACTTTGATCATACAGTGTTTACTCAAGATCATCTGAGGTTCAAAAAACGTACTTGTGATTTAAAAGTTCACTCAAAGCCATTTACGATTCAAAACAAGTTTTTGTTGCTCTTTTATGCATTCAATAAATTCCCATACACACAAGTGTTGGATTTACAAAAGAATAGAACTACTAAGCATATTTGACATACACTTCAAGTCTTCAATGTCTTTTATCATCTTTGAACAAAATTCTTCAACCTTAATAATATTGAAAACATTTTGTGCAAATAGGCAAGTCATTTAAACATTTTCAAACTCAAAAACCGTTACTAAAATACTTTGATCATACAGTGTTTACTCAAGATCATCTGAGGTTCAAAAAACGTACTTGCGATTTAAAAGTTCACTCAAAGCCATTACGATTCAAAACAATTTTTTGTTGCTCTTTTATGCATTCAATATATTCCCATACACACAAGTGTAGGATTTACAAAAGAATAGAACTACTAAGCATATTTGACATACACTTCAAGTCTTCAATGCCTTTCATCATTTTTGAACAAAATTCTTCAATTTTCATTCACTTTGACTCATTGAAGTTGTTCTTGCATTTTGGATTGAAGGCAACAAGACTTCGTACTTGTTTAATCCAACAATCCTATCACACAATTGACACAAAGATTAGTCCACATTAATGTGTGTCATTATTCAAAACTTAATTAGAACTTAATGATTTGCCTAAGAGATAACAATTTCCTTTTATGAATTTAGATAGAGCAGATTATGAATACTTGTTTCAAAGAGATGACAGATTATGAATGCTTGAAGGCAACAAGACTTCGTACTTCTTTAATCCAACAATCCTATCACACAATTGACACAAAGATTAGTCCACATAAATGTTTGTCATTATTCAAAACTTAATTAGAATTTCATGATTTGCCCTAAGGGCTAACAATTTCCTTTTATGAATTTAGCTAGAGCTGATTGAATATATTTGTTTCAGTGAGATGATAGTTTGATCAATGACAAAGCAATAAACAATCTTGGATCAATGAACACAAACAATCTATAGTGGTTCGATATCTTCAAGATCTACGTCGGCTACCTGGAGCATACACTCAAAGATTTCAATCGATCTACTATATGTTCATGTTCAACAATTACATAAGAGGCTCACCACACAATGGTTCTACAATCACAACCTCTTTTGTAATTCTACAAACAAGGTTCACCCTACCAAACGATTTTATATCTATAAACAACTTTGAATTAATGTGTTCGAGCTTGCGTCCGAATTTTTCTGGAGGCACAGCAATCATTTTCAAAGTTTGGACGTCCGAACTTGCGTCCGAAATCATCAAACTTTGTCAAATCATTGAAAATCAACCTTAATAATATTGAAAACATTTTGTGGAAATAGGCAAGTCATTTAAACATTTTCAAACTCAAAAATCGTTACTAAAATACTTTGATCATACAGTGTTTACTCAAGATCATCCGAGGTTCAAAAAAACGTACTTGTGATTTAAAAAGTTCACTCAAAGCCATTTACGATTCAAAACAAGTTTTTGTTGCTCTTTTATGCATTCAATAAATTCCCATACACACAAGTGTAGGATTTACAAAAGAATAGAACTACTAAGCATATTTGACATACACTTCAAGTCTTCAATGTCTTTCATCATCTTTGAACAAAATTCTTCAACCTTAATAATATTGAAAACATTTTGTGCAAATAGGCAAGTCATTTAAACATTTTCAAACTCAAAAACCGTTACTAAAATACTTTGATCATACGAGTGTTTACTCAAGATCATCCGAGGTTCAAAAAAACGTACTTGCGATTTAAAAGTTCACTCAAAGCCATTACGATTCAAAACAATTTTTTTGTTGCTCTTTTATGCATTCAATAAATTCCCATACACACAAGTGTAGGATTTACAAAAGAATAGAACTACTAAGCATATTTGACATACACTTCAAGTCTTCAATGCCTTTCATCATTTTTGAACAAAATTCTTCAATCTTCATTCACTTTGACTCATTGAAGTTGTTCTTGCATTTTGGCTTGAAGGCAACAAGACTTCGTACTTGTTTAATCCAACAATCCTATCACACAATTGACACAAAGATTAGTCCACATCAATGTGTGTCATTATTCAAAACTTAATTAGAACTTAATGATTTACCTAAGAGCTAACAATTTTCTTTTATGAATTTAGATAGAGAAGATTATGAATACTTGTTTCAATGAGATGACAGATTATGAATGCTTGAAGGCAACAAGACTTCGTACTTCTTTAATCCAACAATCCTATCACACAATTGACACAAAGATTAGTCCACATAAATTTTTGTCATTATTCAAAACTTAATTAGAACTTCATGATTCGCCCTAAGGGCTAACAATTTCCTTTTATGAATTTAGCTAGAGCTGATTACGAATATTTGTTTCAGTGAGATGATAGTTTGATCAATGACAAAGCAATAAACAATCTAGGATCAATGAACACAAACAATTTATAGTGGTTCGATATCTTCAAGATCTACGTCAGTTTGCCTGGAGCATACACTCAAAGATCTCAATCGATCTATTATATGTTATAGTTCCACAATTACATAAGAGGCTCACCACACGACGGATTCTACACTCACAACCTCTTTTTCAATTCTACAAACAATGTTCACCATACCAAACGATTTTATATCTACAAACAACTTTGAATTAATGTGTTCGAGCTTGCGTCCGAATTTTTCTGGAAGCACAGCAATCATTTTCAAAGTTTGGACGTCCGAACTTGCGTCCGAACTCATCAAACTTTGTCAAATCATTGAAAATCAACCTTAATAATATTGAAAACATTATGTGGAAATAGGCAAGTCATTTAAACATTTTCAAACTCAAAAACCGTTACTAAAATACTTTGATCATACAGTGTTTACTCAAGATCATCTGAGGTTCAAAAAACGTACTTGTGATTTAAAAGTTCACTCAAAGCCATTTACGATTCAAAACAAGTTTTTGTTGCTCTTTTATGCATTCAATAAATTCCCATACACACAAGTGTAGGATTTACAAAAGAATAGAACTACTAAGCATATTTGACATACACTTCAAGTCTTCAATGTCTTTCATCATCTTTGAACAAAATTCTTCAACCTTAATAATATTGAAAACATTTTGTGTAAATAGGCAAGTCACTTTAAACATTTTCAAACTCAAAAACCGTTACTAAAATACATTTGATCAGTACGGTGTTTACTCAAGATCATCTGAGGTTCAAAAAACGTACTTGTGATTTAAAAGTTCACTCAAAGCCATTTACGATTCTAAACAAGTTTTTGTTGCTCTTTTATGCATTCAATAAATTCCCAAACACACAAGTGTAGGGTTTACAAAAGAATAGAACTACTAAGCATATTTGACATACACTTCAAGTCTTCAATGCCTTTCATCATCTTTGAACAAAATTCTTCAATCTTCAATCACTTTGACTCATTGAAGTTGTTCTTGCATTTTGGCTTGAAGGCAACAAGACTTCGTACTTGTTTAATCCAACAATCCTATCACACAATTGACACAAAGATTAGTCCACATCAATGTGTGTCATTATTCAAAACTTAATTAGAACTTAATGATTTACCTAAGAGCTAATAATTTCCTTTTATGAATTTAGATAGAGCAGATTATGAATACTTGTTTCAAAGAGATGACAGATTATGAATGCTTGAAGGCAACAAGACTTCGTACTTCTTTAATCCAACAATCCTATCACACAATTGACACAAAGATTAGTCCACATAAATTTTTGTCATTATTCAAAACTTAATTAGAACTTCATGATTCGCCCTAAGGGCTAACAATTTCCTTTTATGAATTTAGCTAGAGCTGATTATGAATATTTGTTTCAGTGAGATGATAGTTAGATCAATGACAAAGCAATAAACAATCTAGGATCAATGAACACAAACAATTTATAGTGGTTCGATATCTTCAAGATCTACGTCGGCTACCTTGAGCATACACTCAAAGATTTCAATCGATCTACTATATGTTAAAGTTCCACAATTACATAAGAGGCTCACCACACGACGGATTCTACACTCACAACCTCTTTTGTAATTCTACAAACAAGGTTCACCCTACCAAACGATTTTATATCTATAAACAACTTTGAATTAATGTGTTCGAGCTTGCGTCCGAATTTTTTCGGAGGCACGAGCAATCATTTTCAAAGTTTGGACGTCTGAACTTGCGTCCGAACTCATCAAACTTTGTCAAATCATTGAAAATCAACCTTAATAATATTGAAATCATTTTGTGTAAATAGGAAAGTCATTTAAACATTTTCAAACTCAAAAAGCGTTACTAAAATACTTTGATCATACAGTGTTTACTCAAGATCATCTGAGGTTCAAAAAACGTACTTGTGATTTAAAAGTTCACTCAAAGCCATTTACGATTCAAAACAAGTTTTTGTTGCTCTTTTATGCATTCAATAAATTCCCAAACACACAAGTGTAGGATTTACAAAAGAATAGAACTACTAAGCATATTTGACATACACTTCAAGTCTTCAATGTCTTTCATCATCTTTGAACAAAATTCTTCAACCTTAATAATATTGAAAACATTTTTGTGCAAATAGGCAAGTCATTTAAACATTTTCAAACTCAAAAACCGTTACTAAAATACTTTGATCATACAGTGTTTACTCAAGATCATCTGAGGTTCAAAAAACGTACTTGCGATTTAAAAGTTCACTCAAAGCCATTACGATTCAAAACAATTTTTTGTTGCTCTTTTATGCATTCAATAAATTCCCATACACACAAGTGTAGGATTTACAAAAGAATAGAACTACTAAGCATATTTGACATACACTTCAAGTCTTCAATGCCTTTCATCATTTTTGAACAAAATTCTTCAATTTTCATTCACTTTGACTCATTGAAGTTGTTCTTGCATTTTGGATTGAAGGCAACAAGACTTCGTACTTGTTTAATCCAACAATCCTATCACACAATTGACACAAAGATTAGTCCACATTAATGTGTGTCATTATTCAAAACTTAATTAGAACTTAATGATTTGCCTAAGAGATAACAATTTCCTTTTATGAATTTAGATAGAGCAGATTATGAATACTTGTTTCAAAGAGATGACAGATTATGAATGCTTGAAGGCAACAAGACTTCGTACTTCTTTAATCCAACAATCCTATCACACAATTGACACAAAGATTAGTCCACATAAATGTTTGTCATTATTCAAAACTTAATTAGAATTTCATGATTTGCCCTAAGGGCTAACAATTTCCTTTTATGAATTTAGCAAGAGCTGATTACGAATATTTGTTTCAGTGAGATGATAGTTTGATCAATGACAAAGCAATAAACAATCTAGGATCAATGAACAGAAACAATTTATAGTGGTTCGATATCTTCAAGATCTACGTCGGCTGCCTGGAGCATACACTCAAACATTTCAATCGATCTACTATATGTTCAAGTTCAACAATTACATAAGAGGCTCACCACACAATGGTTCTACAATCACAACCTCTTTTGTAATTCTACAAACAAGGTTCACCCTACCAAATGATTTTATATCTATAAACAACTTTGAATTAATGTGTTCGTGCTTGCGTCCGAATTTTTCTGGAAGCACAGCAATCATTTTCAAAGTTTGGACGTCCGAACTTGCGTCCGAACTCATCAAACTTTGTCAAATCATTGAAAATCAACCTTAATAATATTGAAAACATTTTGTGGAAATAGGCAAGTCATTTAAACATTTTCAAACTCAAAAATCGTTACTAAAATACTTTGATCATACAGTGTTTACTCAAGATCATCTGAGGTTCAAAAAACGTACTTGTGATTTAAAAGTTCACTCAAAGCCATTTACGATTCAAAACAAGTTTTTGTTGCTCTTTTATGCATTCAATAAATTCCCATACACACAAGTGTTGGATTTACAAAAGAATAGAACTACTAAGCATATTTGACATACACTTCAAGTCTTCAATGTCTTTCATCATCTTTGAACAAAATTCTTCAACCTTAATAATATTGAAAACATTTTTGTGCAAATAGGCAAGTCATTTAAACATTTTCAAACTCAAAAACCGTTACTAAAATACTTTGATCATACGGTGTTTACTCAAGATCATCCGAGGTTCAAAAAAACGTACTTGCGATTTAAAAAGTTCACTCAAAGCCATTACGATTCAAAACAATTTTTTGTTGCTCTTTTATGCATTCAATATATTCCCATACACACAAGTGTAGGATTTACAAAAAGAATAGAACTACTAAGCATATTTGACATACACTTCAAGTCTTCAATGCCTTTCATCATTTTTGAACAAAATTCTTCAATCTTCATTCACTTTGACTCATTGAAGTTGTTCTTGCATTTTGGCTTGAAGGCAACAAGACTTCGTACTTGTTTAATCCAACAATCCTATCACACAATTGACACAAAGATTAGTCCACATCAATGTGTGTCATTATTCAAAACTTAATTAGAACTTAATGATTTACCTAAGAGCTAACAATTTTCTTTTATGAATTTAGATAGAGCAGATTATGAATACTTGTTTCAATGAGATGACAGATTATGAATGCTTGAAGGCAACAAGACTTCGTACTTCTTTAATCCAACAATCCTATCACACAATTGACACAAAGATTAGTCCACATAAATTTTTGTCATTATTCAAAACTTAATTAGAACTTCATGATTCGCCCTAAGGGCTAACAATTTCCTTTTATGAATTTAGCTAGAGCTGATTGAATATATTTGTTTCAGTGAGATGATAGTTTGATCAATGACAAAGCAATAAACAATCTTGGATCAATGAACACAAACAATCTATAGTGGTTCGATATCTTCAAGATCTACGTCGGCTACCTGGAGCATACACTCAAAGATTTCAATCGATCTACTATATGTTCATGTTCAACAATTACATAAGAGGCTCACCACACAATGGTTCTACAATCACAACCTCTTTTGTAATTCTACAAACAAGGTTCACCCTACCAAACGATTTTATATCTATAAACAACTTTGAATTAATGTGTTCGAGCTTGCGTCCGAATTTTTCTGGAGGCACAGCAATCATTTTCAAAGTTTGGACGTCCGAACTTGCGTCCGAAATCATCAAACTTTGTCAAATCATTGAAAATCAACCTTAATAATATTGAAAACATTTTGTGGAAATAGGCAAGTCATTTAAACATTTTCAAACTCAAAAATCGTTACTAAAATACTTTGATCATACAGTGTTTACTCAAGATCATCTGAGGTTCAAAAAACGTACTTGTGATTTAAAAGTTCACTCAAAGCCATTTACGATTCAAAACAAGTTTTTGTTGCTCTTTTATGCATTCAATAAATTCCCATACACACAAGTGTAGGATTTACAAAAGAATAGAACTACTAAGCATATTTGACATACACTTCAAGTCTTCAATGTCTTTCATCATCTTTGAACAAAATTCTTCAACCTTAATAATATTGAAAACATTTTTGTGCAAATAGGCAAGTCATTTAAACATTTTCAAACTCAAAAACCGTTACTAAAATACTTTGATCATACGGTGTTTACTCAAGATCATCCGAGGTTCAAAAAAACGTACTTGCGATTTAAAAGTTCACTCAAAGCCATTACGATTCAAAACAATTTTTTTGTTGCTCTTTTATGCATTCAATAAATTCCCATACACACAAGTGTAGGATTTACAAAAAGAATAGAACTACTAAGCATATTTGACATACACTTCAAGTCTTCAATGCCTTTCATCATTTTTGAACAAAATTCTTCAATCTTCATTCACTTTGACTCATTGAAGTTGTTCTTGCATTTTGGCTTGAAGGCAACAAGACTTCGTACTTGTTTAATCCAACAATCCTATCACACAATTGACACAAAGATTAGTCCACATCAATGTGTGTCATTATTCAAAACTTAATTAGAACTTAATGATTTACCTAAGAGCTAACAATTTTCTTTTATGAATTTAGATAGAGCAGATTATGAATACTTGTTTCAATGAGATGACAGATTATGAATGCTTGAAGGCAACAAGACTTCGTACTTCTTTAATCCAACAATCCTATCACACAATTGACACAAAGATTAGTCCACATAAATTTTTGTCATTATTCAAAACTTAATTAGAACTTCATGATTCGCCCTAAGGGCTAACAATTTCCTTTTATGAATTTAGCTAGAGCTGATTACGAATATTTGTTTCAGTGAGATGATAGTTTGATCAATGACAAAGCAATAAACAATCTAGGATCAATGAACACAAACAATTTATAGTGGTTCGATATCTTCAAGATCTACGTCGGCTGCCTGGAGCATACACTCAAAGATCTCAATCGATCTATTATATGTTATAGTTCCACAATTACATAAGAGGCTCACCACACGACGGATTCTACACTCACAACCTCTTTTTCAATTCTACAAACAATGTTCACCATACCAAACGATTTTATATCTACAAACAACTTTGAATTAATGTGTTCGAGCTTGCGTCCGAATTTTTTCGGAAGCACGACAATCATTTTCAAAGTTTGGACGTCCGAACTTGCGTCCGAACTCATCAAACTTTGTCAAATCATTGAAAATCAACCTTAATAATATTGAAAACATTATGTGGAAATAGGCAAGTCATTTAAACATTTTCAAACTCAAAAACCGTTACTAAAATACTTTGATCATACAGTGTTTACTCAAGATCATCTGAGGTTCAAAAAACGTACTTGTGATTTAAAAGTTCACTCAAAGCCATTTACGATTCAAAACAAGTTTTTGTTGCTCTTTTATGCATTCAATAAATTCCCATACACACAAGTGTAGGATTTACAAAAGAATAGAACTACTAAGCATATTTGACATACACTTCAAGTCTTCAATGTCTTTCATCATCTTTGAACAAAATTCTTCAACCTTAATAATATTGAAAACATTTTGTGCAAATAGGCAAGTCACTTTAAACATTTTCAAACTCAAAAACCGTTACTAAAATACATTTGATCAGTACGGTGTTTACTCAAGATCATCCGAGGTTCAAAAAAACGTACTTGTGATTTAAAAGTTCACTCAAAGCCATTTACGATTCTAAAACAAGTTTTTTGTTGCTCTTTTATGCATTCAATAAATTCCCAAACACACAAGTGTAGGGTTTACAAAAAGAATAGAACTACTAAGCATATTTGACATACACTTCAAGTCTTCAATGCCTTTCATCATCTTTGAACAAAATTCTTCAATCTTCAATCACTTTGACTCATTGAAGTTGTTCTTGCATTTTGGCTTGAAGGCAACAAGACTTCGTACTTGTTTAATCCAACAATCCTATCACACAATTGACACAAAGATTAGTCCACATCAATGTGTGTCATTATTCAAAACTTAATTAGAACTTAATGATTTACCTAAGAGCTAATAATTTCCTTTTATGAATTTAGATAGAGCGGATTATGAATACTTGTTTCAAAGAGATGACAGATTATGAATGCTTGAAGGCAACAAGACTTCGTACTTCTTTAATCCAACAATCCTATCACACAATTGACACAAAGATTAGTCCACATAAATTTTTGTCATTATTCAAAACTTAATTAGAACTTCATGATTCGCCCTAAGGGCTAACAATTTCCTTTTATGAATTTAGCTAGAGCTGATTATGAATATTTGTTTCAATGAGATGATAGTTTGATCAATGACAAAGCAATAAACAATCTAGGATCAATGAACACAAACAATTTATAGTGGTTCGATATCTTCAAGATCTACGTCGGCTACCTGGAGCATACACTCAAAGATTTCAATCGATCTACTATATGTTAAAGTTCCACAATTACATAAGAGGCTCACCACACGACGGATTCTACACTCACAACCTCTTTTGTAATTCTACAAACAAGGTTCACCCTACCAAACGATTTTATATCTATAAACAACTTTGAATTAATGTGTTCGAGCTTGCGTCCGAATTTTTCTGGAGGCACAGCAATCATTTTCAAAGTTTGGACGTCCGAACTTGCGTCCGAACTCATCAAACTTTGTCAAATCATTGAAAATCAACCTTAATAATATTGAAAACATTTTGTGGAAATAGGCAAGTCATTTAAACATTTTCAAACTCAAAAATCGTTACTAAAATACTTTGATCATACAGTGTTTACTCAAGATCATCTGAGGTTCAAAAAACGTACTTGTGATTTAAAAGTTCACTCAAAGCCATTTACGATTCAAAACAAGTTTTTGTTGCTCTTTTATGCATTCAATAAATTCCCATACACACAAGTGTAGGATTTACAAAAGAATAGAACTACTAAGCATATTTGACATACACTTCAAGTCTTCAATGTCTTTCATCATCTTTGAACAAAATTCTTCAACCTTAATAATATTGAAAACATTTTGCGCAAATAGGCAAGTCATTTAAACATTTTCAAACTCAAAAACCGTTACTAAAATACTTTGATCATACAGTGTTTACTCAAGATCATCTGAGGTTCAAAAAACGTACTTGCGATTTAAAAGTTCACTCAAAGCCATTACGATTCAAAACAATTTTTTGTTGCTCTTTTATGCATTCAATAAATTCCCATACACACAAGTGTAGGATTTACAAAAGAATAGAACTACTAAGCATATTTGACATACACTTCAAGTCTTCAATGCCTTTCATCATTTTTGAACAAAATTCTTCAATCTTCATTCACTTTGACTCATTGAAGTTGTTCTTGCATTTTGGCTTGAAGGCAACAAGACTTCGTACTTGTTTAATCCAACAATCCTATCACACAATTGACACAAAGATTAGTCCACATCAATGTGTGTCATTATTCAAAACTTAATTAGAACTTAATGATTTACCTAAGAGCTAACAATTTTCTTTTATGAATTTAGATAGAGCAGATTATGAATACTTGTTTCAATGAGATGACAGATTATGAATGCTTGAAGGCAACAAGACTTCGTACTTCTTTAATCCAACAATCCTATCACACAATTGACACAAAGATTAGTCCACATAAATTTTTGTCATTATTCAAAACTTAATTAGAACTTCATGATTCGCCCTAAGGGCTAACAATTTCCTTTTATGAATTTAGCTAGAGCTGATTACGAATATTTGTTTCAGTGAGATGATAGTTTGATCAATGACAAAGCAATAAACAATCTAGGATCAATGAACACAAACAATTTATAGTGGTTCGATATCTTCAAGATCTACGTCAGCTGCTCGGAGCATACACTCAAAGATCTCAATCGATCTATTATATGTTATAGTTCCACAATTACATAAGAGCCTCACCACACGACTGGATTCTACACTCACAACCTCTTTTTCAATTCTACAAACAATGTTCACCATACCAAACGATTTTATATCTACAAACAACTTTGAATTAATGTGTTCGAGCTTGCGTCCGAATTTTTCTGGAAGCACAGCAATCATTTTCAAAGTTTGGACGTCCGAACTTGCGTCCGAACTCATCAAACTTTGTCAAATCATTGAAAATCAACCTTAATAATATTGAAAACATTATGTGGAAATAGGCAAGTCATTTAAACATTTTCAAACTCAAAAACCGTTACTAAAATACTTTGATCATACAGTGTTTACTCAAGATCATCCGAGGTTCAAAAACGTACTTGTGATTTAAAAGTTCACTCAAAGCCATTTACGATTCAAAACAAGTTTTTGTTGCTCTTTTATGCATTCAATAAATTCCCATACACACAAGTGTAGGATTTACAAAAGAATAGAACTACTAAGCATATTTGACATACACTTCAAGTCTTCAATGTCTTTCATCATCTTTGAACAAAATTCATCAACCTTAATAATATTGAAAACATTTTTGTGCAAATAGGCAAGTCATTTAAACATTTTCAAACTCAAAAACCGTTACTAAAATACTTTGATCATACGAGTGTTTACTCAAGATCATCCGAGGTTCAAAAAAACATACTTGCGATTTAAAAAGTTCACTCAAAGCCATTACGATTCAAAACAATTTTTTTGTTGCTCTTTTATGCATTCAATAAATTCCCATACACACAAGTGTAGGATTTACAAAAGAATAGAACTACTAAGCATATTTGACATACACTTCAAGTCTTCAATGCCTTTCATCATTTTTGAACAAAATTCTTCAATTTTCATTCACTTTGACTCATTGAAGTTGTTCTTGCATTTTGGATTGAAGGCAACAAGACTTCGTACTTGTTTAATCCAACAATCCTATCACACAATTGACACAAAGATTAGTCCACATTAATGTGTGTCATTATTCAAAACTTAATTAGAACTTAATGATTTGCCTAAGAGATAACAATTTCCTTTTATGAATTTAGATAGAGCAGATTATGAATACTTGTTTCAAAGAGATGACAGATTATGAATGCTTGAAGGCAACAAGACTTCGTACTTCTTTAATCCAACAATCCTATCACACAATTGACACAAAGATTAGTCCACATAAATGTTTGTCATTATTCAAAACTTAATTAGAATTTCATGATTTGCCCTAAGGGCTAACAATTTCCTTTTATGAATTTAGCTAGAGCTGATTGAATATATTTGTTTCGATGAGATGATAGTTTGATCAATGACAAAGCAATAAACAATCTTGGATCAATGAACACAAACAATCTATAGTGGTTCGATATCTTCAAGATCTACGTCGGCTACCTGGAGCATACACTCAAAGATTTCAATCGATCTACTATATGTTCAAGTTCAACAATTACATAAGAGGCTCACCACACAATGGTTCTACAATCACAACCTCTTTTGTAATTCTACAAACAAGGTTCACCCTACCAAACGATTTTATATCTATAAACAACTTTGAATTAATGTGTTCGAGCTTGCGTCCGAATTTTTCTGGAAGCACAGCAATCATTTTCAAAGTTTGGACGTCCGAACTTGCGTCCGAACTCATCAAACTTTGTCAAATCATTGAAAATCAACCTTAATAATATTGAAAACATTTTGTGGAAATAGGCAAGTCATTTAAACATTTTCAAACTCAAAAATCGTTACTAAAATACTTTGATCATACAGTGTTTACTCAAGATCATCTGAGGTTCAAAAAACGTACTTGTGATTTAAAAGTTCACTCAAAGCCATTTACGATTCAAAACAAGTTTTCGTTGCTCTTTTATGCATTCAATAAATTCCCATACACACAAGTGTAGGATTTACAAAAGAATAGAACTACTAAGCATATTTGACATACACTTCAAGTCTTCAATGTCTTTCATCATCTTTGAACAAAATTCTTCAACCTTAATAATATTGAAAACATTTTGTGCAAATAGGCAAGTCATTTAAACATTTTCAAACTCAAAAACCGTTACTAAAATACTTTGATCATACAGTGTTTACTCAAGATCATCCGAGGTTCAAAAAAACGTACTTGCGATTTAAAAAGTTCACTCAAAGCCATTACGATTCAAAACAATTTTTTGTTGCTCTTTTATGCATTCAATAAATTCCCATACACACAAGTGTAGGATTTACAAAAAGAATAGAACTACTAAGCATATTTGACATACACTTCAAGTCTTCAATGCCTTTCATCATTTTTGAACAAAATTCTTCAATCTTCATTCACTTTGACTCATTGAAGTTGTTCTTGCATTTTGGCTTGAAGGCAACAAGACTTCGTACTTGTTTAATCCAACAATCCTATCACACAATTGACACAAAGATTAGTCCACATCAATGTGTGTCATTATTCAAAACTTAATTAGAACTTAATGATTTACCTAAGAGCTAACAATTTTCTTTTATGAATTTAGATAGAAGCAGATTATGAATACTTGTTTCAATGAGATGACAGATTATGAATGCTTGAAGGCAACAAGACTTCGTACTTCTTTAATCCAACAATCCTATCACACAATTGACACAAAGATTAGTCCACATAAATTTTTGTCATTATTCAAAACTTAATTAGAACTTCATGATTCGCCCTAAGGGCTAACAATTTCCTTTTATGAATTTAGCTAGAGCTGATTACTGAATATTTGTTTCAGATGAGATGATAGTTTGATCAATGACAAAGCAATAAACAATCTAGGATCAATGAACACAAACAATTTATAGTGGTTCGATATCTTCAAGATCTACGTCAGCTGCCCTGGAGCATACACTCAAAGATCTCAATCGATCTATTATATGTTATAGTTCCACAATTACATAAGAGCCTCACCACACGACGGATTCTACACTCACAACCTCTTTTTCAATTCTACAAACAATGTTCACCATACCAAACGATTTTATATCTACAAACAACTTTGAATTAATGTGTTCGAGCTTGCGTCCGAATTTTTTCTGGAAGCACGAGCAATCATTTTCAAAGTTTGGACGTCCCGAACTTGCGTCCGAACTCATCAAACTTTGTCAAATCATTGAAAATCAACCTTAATAATATTGAAAACATTATGTGGAAATAGGCAAGTCATTTAAACATTTTCAAACTCAAAAACCGTTACTAAAATACTTTGATCATACAGTGTTTACTCAAGATCATCTGAGGTTCAAAAAACGTACTTGTGATTTAAAAGTTCACTCAAAGCCATTTACGATTCAAAACAAGTTTTTCGTTGCTCTTTTATGCATTCAATAAATTCCCATACACACAAGTGTAGGATTTACAAAAGAATAGAACTACTAAGCATATTTGACATACACTTCAAGTCTTCAATGTCTTTCATCATCTTTGAACAAAATTCTTCAACCTTAATAATATTGAAAACATTTTGTGCAAATAGGCAAGTCATTTAAACATTTTCAAACTCAAAAACCGTTACTAAAATACTTTGATCATACAGTGTTTACTCAAGATCATCTGAGGTTCAAAAAACGTACTTGCGATTTAAAAGTTCACTCAAAGCCATTACGATTCAAAACAATTTTTTGTTGCTCTTTTATGCATTCAATAAATTCCCATACACACAAGTGTAGGATTTACAAAAGAATAGAACTACTAAGCATATTTGACATACACTTCAAGTCTTCAATGCCTTTCATCATTTTTGAACAAAATTCTTCAATCTTCATTCACTTTGACTCATTGAAGTTGTTCTTGCATTTTGGCTTGAAGGCAACAAGACTTCGTACTTGTTTAATCCAACAATCCTATCACACAATTGACACAAAGATTAGTCCACATCAATGTTTGTCATTATTCAAAACTTAATTAGAACTTAATGATTTACCTAAGAGCTAACAATTTTCTTTTATGAATTTAGATAGAAGCGGATTATGAATACTTGTTTCAATGAGATGACAGATTATGAATGCTTGAAGGCAACAAGACTTCGTACTTCTTTAATCCAACAATCCTATCACACCATTGACACAAAGATTAGTCCACATAAATTTTTGTCATTATTCAAAACTTAATTAGAACTTCATGATTCGCCCTAAGGGCTAACAATTTCCTTTTATGAATTTAGCTAGAGCTGATTACGAATATTTGTTTCAGTGAGATGATAGTTTGATCAATGACAAAGCAATAAACAATCTAGGATCAATGAACACAAACAATTTATAGTGGTTCGATATCTTCAAGATCTACGTCGGCTGCCTGGAGCATACACTCAAAGATCTCAATCGATCTATTATATGTTATAGTTCCACAATTACATAAGAGCCTCACCACACGACGGATTCTACACTCACAACCTCTTTTTCAATTCTACAAACAAGGTTCACCCTACCAAACGATTTTATATCTATAAACAACTTTGAATTAATGTGTTCGAGCTTGCGTCCGAATTTTTCTGGAAGCACAGCAATCATTTTCAAAGTTTGGACGTCCGAACTTGCGTCCGAACTCATCAAACTTTGTCAAATCATTGAAAATCAACCTTAATAATATTGAAAACATTTTGTGTAAATAGGCAAGTCATTTAAACATTTTCAAACTCAAAAACCGTTACTAAAATACTTTGATCATACAGTGTTTACTCAAGATCATCTGAGGTTCAAAAAACGTACTTGTGATTTAAAAGTTCACTCAAAGCCATTTACGATTCAAAACAAGTTTTTGTTGCTCTTTTATGCATTCAATAAATTCCCATACACACAAGTGTAGGATTTACAAAAGAATAGAACTACTAAGCATATTTGACATACACTTCAAGTCTTCAATGTCTTTCATCATCTTTGAACAAAATTCTTCAACCTTAATAATATTGAAAACATTTTGTGCAAATAGGCAAGTCATTTAAACATTTTCAAACTCAAAAATCGTTACTAAAATACTTTGATCATACAGTGTTTACTCAAGATCATCTGAGGTTCAAAAAAGGTACTTGCGATTTAAAAGTTCACTCAAAGCCATTTACGATTCAAAACAAGTTTTTGTTGCTCTTTTATGCATTCAATAAATTCCCAAACACACAAGTGTAGGGTTTACAAAAGAATGGAACTACTAAGCATATTTGACATACACTTCAAGTCTTCAATGCCTTTCATCATCTTTGAACAAAATTCTTCAATCTTCAATCACTTTGACTCATTGAAGTTGTTCTTGCATTTTGGCTTGAAGGCAACAAGACTTCGTACTTGTTTAATCCAACAATCCTATCACACAATTGACACAAAGATTAGTCCACATTAATGTGTGTCATTATTCAAAACTTAATTAGAACTTAATGATTTGCCTAAGAGATAACAATTTCCTTTTATGAATTTAGATAGAGCAGATTATGAATACTTGTTTCAAAGAGATGACAGATTATGAATGCTTGAAGGCAACAAGACTTCGTACTTCTTTAATCCAACAATCCTATCACACAATTGACACAAAGATTAGTCCACATAAATGTTTGTCATTATTCAAAACTTAATTAGAACTTCATGATTTGCCCTAAGGGCTAACAATTTCCTTTTATGAATTTAGCTAGAGCTGATTATGAATATATTTGTTTCAGTGAGATGATAGTTTGATCAATGACAAAGCAATAAACAATCTAGGATCAATGAACACAAACAATTTATAGTGGTTCGATATTTTCAAGATCTACGTCGGCTACCTTGAGCATACACTCAAAGATTTCAATCGATCTACTATATGTTCAAGTTCAACAATTACATAAGAGGCTCACCACACAATGGTTCTACAATCACAACCTCTTTTGCAATTCTACAAACAAGGTTCACCCTACCAAAGGATTTTATATCTACAAACAACTTTGAATTAATGTGTCCGAGCTTGCGTCCGAATTTTTTCGAAGCACAAGAATCATTTTCAAAGTTTGGACGTCTGAACTTGCGTCCGAACTCATCAAACTTTGTCAAATCATTGAAAATCAACCTTAATAATATTGAAAACATTTTGTGTAAATAGGCAAGTCATTTAAACATTTTCAAACTCAAAAACCGTTACTAAAATACTTTGATCATACAGTGTTTACTCAAGATCATCTGAGGTTCAAAAAACGTACTTGTGATTTAAAAGTTCACTCAAAGCCATTTACGATTCAAAACAAGTTTTTGTTGCTCTTTTATGCATTCAATAAATTCCCAAACACACAAGTGTAGGATTTACAAAAAGAATAGAACTACTAAGCATATTTGACATACACTTCAAGTCTTCAATGTCTTTCATCATCTTTGAACAAAATTCTTCAACCTTAATAATATTGAAAACATTTTGTGCAAATAGGCAAGTCATTTAAACATTTTCAAACTCAAAAATCGTTACTAAAATACTTTGATCATACAGTGTTTACTCAAGATCATCTGAGGTTCAAAAAAGGTACTTGCGATTTAAAAGTTCACTCAAAGCCATTTACGATTCAAAACAATTTTTTGTTGCTCTTTTATGCATTCAATAAATTCCCATACACACAAGTGTAGGATTTACAAAAGAATAGAACTACTAAGCATATTTGACATACACTTCAAGTCTTCAATACCTTTCATCATTTTTGAACAAAATTCTTCAATCTTCATTCACTTTGACTCATTGAAGTTGTTCTTGCATTTTTGCTTGAAGGAAACAAGACTTCGTACTTGTTTAATCCAACAATCCTATCACACAATTGACACAAAGATTAGTCCACATCAATGTGTGTCATTATTCAAAACTTAATTAGAACTTAATGATTTACCTAAGAGCTAATAATTTCCTTTTATGAATTTAGATAGAGCAGATTATGAATACTTGTTTCAAAGAGATGACAGATTATGAATGCTTGAAGGCAACAAGACTTCGTACTTCTTTAATCCAACAATCCTATCACACAATTGACACAAAGATTAGTCCACATAAATTTTTGTCATTATTCAAAACTTAATTAGAACTTCATGATTCGCCCTAAGGGCTAACAATTTCCTTTTATGAATTTAGCTAGAGCTGATTATGAATATTTGTTTCAGTGAGATGATAGTTTGATCAATGACAAAGCAATAAACAATCTAGGATCAATGAACACAAACAATTTATAGTGGTTCGATATCTTCAAGATCTACGTCGGCTACCTGGAGCATATACTCAAAGATCTCAATCGATCTATTATATGTTATAGTTCCACAATTACATAAGAGGCTCACCACACGACGGATTCTACACTCACAACCTCTTTTTCAATTCTACAAACAATGTTCACCATACCAAACGATTTTATATCTACAAACAACTTTGAATTAATGTGTTCGAGCTTGCGTCCCGAATTTTTCTGGAAGCACAAAGCAATCATTTTCAAAGTTTGGACGTCCGAACTTGCGTCCGAACTCATCAAACTTTGTCAAATCATTGAAAATCAACCTTAATAATATTGAAAACATTATGTGGAAATAGGCAAGTCATTTAAACATTTTCAAACTCAAAAATCGTTACTAAAATACTTTGATCATACAGTGTTTACTCAAGATCATCTGAGGTTCAAAAAACGTACTTGTGATTTAAAAGTTCACTCAAAGCCATTTACGATTCAAAACAAGTTTTTGTTGCTCTTTTATGCATTCAATAAATTCCCATACACACAAGTGTAGGATTTACAAAAGAATAGAACTACTAAGCATATTTGACATACACTTCAAGTCTTCAATGTCTTTCATCATCTTTGAACAAAATTCTTCAACCTTAATAATATTGAAAACATTATGTGGAAACAGGCAAGTCATTTAAACATTTTCAAACTCAAAAACCGTTACTAAAATACTTTGATCATACAGTGTTTACTCAAGATCATCTGAGGTTCAAAAAACGTACTTGTGATTTAAAAGTTCACTCAAAGCCATTTACGATTCAAAACAAGTTTTTTGTTGCTCTTTTATGCATTCAATAAATTCCCATACACACAAGTGTAGGATTTACAAAAGAATAGAACTACTAAGCATATTTGACATACACTTCAAGTCTTCAATGTCTTTCATCATCTTTGAACAAAATTATTCAACCTTAATAATATTGAAAACATTTTGTGTAAATAGGCAAGTCAATTAAACATTTTCAAACTCAAAAACCGTTACTAAAATACATTGATAGTACAGTGTTTACTCAAGATCATCTGAGGTTCAAAAAACGTACTTGTGATTTAAAAGTTCACTCAAAGCCATTTACGATTCAAAACAAGTTTTTGTTGCTCTTTTATACATTCAATAAATTCCCAAACACACAAGTGTAGGGTTTACAAAAGAATGGAACTACTAAGCATATTTGACATACACTTCAAGTCTTCAATGTCTTTCATCATCTTTGAACAAAATTCTTCAATCTTCAATCACTTTGACTCATTGAAGTTGTTCTTGTATTTTGGCTTGAAGGCAACAAGACTTCGTACTTGTTTAATCCAACAATCCTATCACACAATTGACACAAAGATTAGTCCACATTAATGTGTGTCATTATTCAAAACTTAATTAGAACTTAATGATTTGCCTAAGAGATAACAATTTCCTTTTATGAATTTAGATAGAAGCAGATTATGAATACTTGTTTCAAAGAGATGACAGATTATGAATGCTTGAAGGCAACAAGACTTCGTACTTCTTTAATCCAACAATCCTATCACACAATTGACACAAAGATTAGTCCACATAAATGTTTGTCATTATTCAAAACTTAATTAGAATTTCATGATTTGCCCTAAGGGCTAACAATTTCCTTTTATGAATTTAGCTAGAGCTGATTATGAATATATTTGTTTCAGTGAGATGATAGTTTGATCAATGACAAAGCAATAAACAATCTAGGATCAATGAACACAAACAATTTATAGTGGTTCGATATCTTCAAGATCTACGTCGGCTACCTTGAGCATACACTCAAAGATTTCAATCGATCTACTATATGTTCAAGTTCAACAATTACATAAGAGGCTCACCACACAATGGTTCTACAATCACAACCTCTTTTGCAATTCTACAAACAAGGTTCACCCTACCAAACGATTTTATATCTATAAACAACTTTGAATTAATGTGTTCGAGCTTGCGTCCGAATTTTTCTGGAAGCACAGCAATCATTTTCAAAGTTTGGACGTCCGAACTTGCGTCCGAACTCATCAAACTTTGTCAAATCATTGAAAATCAACCTTAATAATATTGAAAACATTTTGTGTAAATAGGCAAGTCATTTAAACATTTTCAAACTCAAAAACCGTTACTAAAATACTTTGATCATACGAAAGTGTTTACTCAAGATCATCTGAGGTTCAAAAAACGTACTTGTGATTTAAAAGTTCACTCAAAGCCATTTACGATTCAAAACAAGTTTTTGTTGCTCTTTTATGCATTCAATAAATTCCCATACACACAAGTGTAGGATTTACAAAAGAATAGAACTACTAAGCATATTTGACATACACTTCAAGTCTTCAATGTCTTTCATCATCTTTGAACAAAATTCTTCAACCTTAATAATATTGAAAACATTTTGTGCAAATAGGCAAGTCATTTAAACATTTTCAAACTCAAAAATCGTTACTAAAATACTTTGATCATACAGTGTTTACTCAAGATCATCTGAGGTTCAAAAAAGGTACTTGCGATTTAAAAGTTCACTCAAAGCCATTTACGATTCAAAACAATTTTTTGTTGCTCTTTTATGCATTCAATAAATTCCCATACACACAAGTGTAGGATTTACAAAAAGAATAGAACTACTAAGCATATTTGACATACACTTCAAGTCTTCAATACCTTTCATCATTTTTTGAACAAAATTCTTCAATCTTCATTCACTTTGACTCATTGAAGTTGTTCTTGCATTTTTGTTGAAGGAAACAAGACTTCGTACTTGTTTAATCCAACAATCCTATCACACAATTGACACAAAGATTAGTCCACATCAATGTGTGTCATTATTCAAAACTTAATTAGAACTTAATGATTTACCTAAGAGCTAATAATTTCCTTTTTATGAATTTAGATAGAGCAGATTATGAATACTTGTTTCAAAGAGATGACAGATTATGAATGCTTGAAGGCAACAAGACTTCGTACTTCTTTAATCCAACAATCCTATCACACAATTGACACAAAGATTAGTCCACATAAATGTTTGTCATTATTCAAAACTTAATTAGAACTTCATGATTTGCCCTAAGGGCTAACAATTTCCTTTTATGAATTTAGCTAGAGCTGATTATGAATATTTGTTTCAGTGAGATGATAGTTAGATCAATGACAAAGCAATAAACAATCTAGGATCAATGAACACAAACAATTTATAGTGGTTCGATATCTTCAAGATCTACGTCGGCTACCTGGAGCATACACTCAAAGATCTCAATCGATCTATTATATGTTATAGTTCCACAATTACATAAGAGGCTCACCACACGACGGATTCTACACTCACAACCTCTTTTTCAATTCTACAAACAATGTTCACCATACCAAACGATTTTATATCTACAAACAACTTTGAATTAATGTGTTCGAGCTTGCGTCCGAATTTTTCTGGAAGCACAGCAATCATTTTCAAAGTTTGGACGTCCGAACTTGCGTCCGAACTCATCAAACTTTGTCAAATCATTGAAAATCAACCTTAATAATATTGAAAACATTATGTGGAAATAGGCAAGTCATTTAAACATTTTCAAACTCAAAAATCGTTACTAAAATACTTTGATCATACAGTGTTTACTCAAGATCATCTGAGGTTCAAAAAACGTACTTGTGATTTAAAAAGTTCACTCAAAGCCATTTACGATTCAAAACAAGTTTTTGTTGCTCTTTTATGCATTCAATAAATTCCCATACACACAAGTGTAGGATTTACAAAAGAATAGAACTACTAAGCATATTTGACATACACTTCAAGTCTTCAATGTCTTTCATCATCTTTGAACAAAATTCTTCAACCTTAATAATATTGAAAACATTATGTGGAAACAGGCAAGTCATTTAAACATTTTCAAACTCAAAAACCGTTACTAAAATACTTTGATCATACAGTGTTTACTCAAGATCATCTGAGGTTCAAAAAACGTACTTGTGATTTAAAAGTTCACTCAAAGCCATTTACGATTCAAAACAAGTTTTTGTTGCTCTTTTATGCATTCAATAAATTCCCATACACACAAGTGTAGGATTTACAAAAGAATAGAACTACTAAGCATATTTGACATACACTTCAAGTCTTCAATGTCTTTCATCATCTTTGAACAAAATTCTTCAACCTTAATAATATTGAAAACATTTTGTGTAAATAGGCAAGTCACTTAAACATTTTCAAACTCAAAAACCGTTACTAAAATACATTGATAGTACAGTGTTTACTCAAGATCATCTGAGGTTCAAAAAACGTACTTGTGATTTAAAAGTTCACTCAAAGCCATTTACGATTCTAAACAAGTTTTTGTTGCTCTTTTATGCATTCAATAAATTCCCAAACACACAAGTGTAGGGTTTACAAAAGAATAGAACTACTAAGCATATTTGACATACACTTCAAGTCTTCAATGCCTTTCATCATCTTTGAACAAAATTCTTCAATCTTCAATCACTTTGACTCATTGAAGTTGTTCTTGCATTTTGGCTTGAAGGCAACAAGACTTCGTACTTATTTAATCCAACAATCCTATCACACAATTGACACAAAGATTAGTCCACATCAATGTGTGTCATTATTCAAAACTTAATTAGAACTTAATGATTTACCTAAGAGCTAATAATTTCCTTTTAATGAATTTAGATAGAGCGATTATGAATACTTGTTTCAAAGAGATGACAGATTATGAATGCTTGAAGGCAACAAGACTTCGTACTTCTTTAATCCAACAATCCTATCACACAATTGACACAAAGATTAGTCCACATAAATTTTTGTCATTATTCAAAACTTAATTAGAACTTCATGATTCGCCCTAAGGGCTAACAATTTCCTTTTATGAATTTAGCTAGAGCTGATTATGAATACTTGTTTCAGTGAGATGATAGTTAGATCAATGACAAAGCAATAAACAATCTAGGATCAATGAACACAAACAATTTATAGTGGTTCGATATCTTCAAGATCTACGTCGGCTACCTTGAGCATACACTCAAAGATTTCAATCGATCTACTATATGTTAAAGTTCCACAATTACATAAGAGGCTCACCACACGACGGATTCTACACTCACAACCTCTTTTTCAATTCTACAAACAATGTTCACCATACCAAAGGATTTTATATCTACAAACAACTTTGAATTAATGTGTCCGAACTTGCGTCCGAATTTTTCTGGAAGCACAGCAATCATTTTCAAAGTTTGGACGTCCGAACTTGCGTCCGAACTCATCAAACTTTGTCAAATCATTGAAAATCAACCTTAATAATATTGAAAACATTTTGTGGAAATAGGCAAGTCATTTAAACATTTTCAAACTCAAAAACCGTTACTAAAATACTTTGATCATACAAAGTGTTTACTCAAGATCATCCCGAGGTTCAAAAAACGTACTTGTGATTTAAAAGTTCACTCAAAGCCATTTACGATTCAAAACAAGTTTTTGTTGCTCTTTTATGCATTCAATAAATTCCCATACACACAAGTGTAGGATTTACAAAAGAATAGAACTACTAAGCATATTTGACATACACTTCAAGTCTTCAATGTCTTTCATCATCTTTGAACAAAATTCTTCAACCTTAATAATATTGAAAACATTTTGTGCAAATAGGCAAGTCATTTAAACATTTTCAAACTCAAAAACCGTTACTAAAATACTTTGATCATACAGTGTTTACTCAAGATCATCTGAGGTTCAAAAAACGTACTTGCGATTTAAAAGTTCACTCAAAGCCATTACGATTCAAAACAATTTTTTGTTGCTCTTTTATGCATTCAATAAATTCCCATACACACAAGTGTAGGATTTACAAAAGAATAGAACTACTAAGCATATTTGACATACACTTCAAGTCTTCAATGCCTTTCATCATTTTTTAACAAAATTCTTCAATTTTCATTCACTTTGACTCATTGAAGTTGTTCTTGCATTTTGGATTGAAGGCAACAAGACTTCGTACTTGTTTAATCCAACAATCCTATCACACAATTGACACAAAGATTAGTCCACATTAATGTGTGTCATTATTCAAAACTTAATTAGAACTTAATGATTTGCCTAAGAGATAACAATTTCCTTTTATGAATTTAGATAGAGCAGATTATGAATACTTGTTTCAAAGAGATGACAGATTATGAATGCTTGAAGGCAACAAGACTTCGTACTTCTTTAATCCAACAATCCTATCACACCATTGACACAAAGATTAGTCCACATAAATGTTTGTCATTATTCAAAACTTAATTAGAATTTCATGATTTGCCCTAAGGGCTAACAATTTCCTTTTATGAATTTAGTTAGAGCTGATTGAATATATTTGTTTCAGTGAGATGATAGTTTGATCAATGACAAAGCAATAAACAATCTTGGATCAATGAACACAAACAATATATAGTGGTTCGATATCTTCAAGATCTACGTCGGCTACCTGGAGCATACACTCAAAGATTTCAATCGATCTACTATATGTTAAAGTTCCACAATTACATAAGAGGCTCACCACACGACGGATTCTACACTCACAACCTCTTTTTCAATTCTACAAACAATGTTCACCATACCAAAGGATTTTATATCTACAAACAACTTTGAATTAATGTGTCCGAACTTGCGTCCGAATTTTTTCTGGGAAAGCTACAAGACTCATTTTCAAAGTTTGGACGTCCGAACTTGCGTCCGAACTCATCAAACTTTGTCAAATCATTGAAAATCAACCTTAATAATATTGAAAACATTTTGTGGAAATAGGCAAGTCATTTAAACATTTTCAAACTCAAAAACCGTTACTAAAATACTTTGATCATACAGTGTTTACTCAAGATCATCCGAGGTTCAAAAACGTACTTGTGATTTAAAAAGTTCACTCAAAGCCATTTACAATTCAAAACAAGTTTTTGTTGCTCTTTTATGCATTCAATAAATTCCCATACACACAAGTGTAGGATTTACAAAAGAATAGAACTACTAAGCATATTTGACATACACTTCAAGTCTTCAATGTCTTTCATCATCTTTGAACAAAATTCTTCAACCTTAATAATATTGAAAACATTTTGTGCAAATAGGCAAGTCATTTAAACATTTTCAAACTCAAAACCGTTACTAAAATACTTTGATCATACAAAGTGTTTACTCAAGATCATCCGAGGTTCAAAAAACGTACTTTGCGATTTAAAAAGTTCACTCAAAGCCATTACGATTCAAAACAATTTTTTTGTTGCTCTTTTATGCATTCAATAAATTCCCATACACACAGTGTAGGATTTACAAAAGAATAGAACTACTAAGCATATTTGACATACACTTCAAGTCTTCAATGCCTTTCATCATTTTTTTAACAAAATTCTTCAATTTTCATTCACTTTGACTCATTGAAGTTGTTCTTGCATTTTGATTGAAGGCAACAAGACTTCAGTACTTGTTTAATCCAACAATCCTATCACACAATTGACACAAAGATTAGTCCACATTAATGTGTGTCATTATTCAAAACTTAATTAGAACTTAATGATTTGCCTAAGAGATAACAATTTCCTTTTATGAATTTAGATAGAGCAGATTATGAATACTTGTTTCAAAGAGATGACATGATTATGAATGCTTGAAGGCAACAAGACTTCGTACTTCTTTAATCCAACAATCCTATCACACAATTGACACAAAGATTAGTCCACATAAATGTTTGTCATTATTCAAAACTTAATTAGAATTTCATGATTTGCCCTAAGGGCTAACAATTTCCTTTTATGAATTTAGTTAGAGCTGATTGAATATATTTGTTTCAGTGAGATGATAGTTTGATCAATGACAAAGCAATAAACAATCTTGGATCAATGAACACAAACAATATATAGTGGTTCGATATCTTCAAGATCTACGTCGGCTACCTGGAGCATACACTCAAAGATTTCTATCGATCTACTATATGTTCAAGTTCAACAATTACATAAGAGGCTCACCACACAATGGTTCTACAATCACAACCTCTTTTGTAATTCTACAAACAAGGTTCACCCTACCAAACCTTTTTATATCTATAAACAACTTTGAATTAATGTGTTCGAGCTTGCGTCCGAATTTTTCTGGAAGCACAGCAATCATTTTCAAAGTTTGGACGTCCGAACTTGCGTCCGAACTCATCAAACTTTGTCAAATCATTGAAAATCAACCTTAATAATATTGAAAACATTATGTGGAAACAGGCAAGTCATTTAAACATTTTCAAACTCAAAAACCGTTACTAAAATACTTGGATCATACAGTGTTTACTCAAGATCATCTCGAGGTTCAAAAACGTACTTGTGATTTAAAAAGTTCACTCAAAGCCATTTACGATTCAAAACAAGTTTTTGTTGCTCTTTTATGCATTCAATAAATTCCCATACACACAAGTGTAGGATTTACAAAAAGAATAGAACTACTAAGCATATTTGACATACACTTCAAGTCTTCAATGTCTTTCATCATCTTTGAACAAAATTCTTCAACCTTAATAATATTGAAAACATTTTGTGTAAATAGGCAAGTCACTTAAACATTTTCAAACTCAAAAACCGTTACTAAAATACATTGATAGTACAGTGTTTACTCAAGATCATCTGAGGTTCAAAAAACGTACTTGTGATTTAAAAAGTTCACTCAAAGCCATTTACGATTCTAAACAAGTTTTTGTTGCTCTTTTATGCATTCAATAAATTCCCAAACACACAAGTGTAGGGTTTACAAAAAGAATAGAACTACTAAGCATATTTGACATACACTTCAAGTCTTCAATGCCTTTCATCATCTTTTGAACAAAATTCTTCAATCTTCAATCACTTTGACTCATTGAAGTTGTTCTTGTATTTTGGCTTGAAGGCAACAAGACTTCGTACTTGTTTAATCCAACAATCCTATCACACAATTGACACAAAGATTAGTCCACATCAATGTGTGTCATTATTCAAAACTTAATTAGAACTTAATGATTTACCTAAGAGCTAATAATTTCCTTTTATGAATTTAGATAGAGCAGATTATGAATACTTGTTTCAAAGAGATGACAGATTATGAATGCTTGAAGGCAACAAGACTTCGTACTTCTTTAATCCAACAATCCTATCACACAATTGACACAAAGATTAGTCCACATAAATTTTTGTCATTATTCAAAAACTTAATTAGAACTTTCATGATTCGCCCTATGGGCTAACAATTTCCTTTTTATGAATTTAGCTAGAGCTGATTATGAATATTTGTTTCAGATGAGATGATAGTTTGATCAATGACAAAGCAATAAACAATCTAGGATCAATGAACACAAACAATTTATAGTGGTTCGATATCTTCAAGATCTACGTCGGCTACCTGGAGCATTCACTCAAAGATTTTAATCGATCTACTATATGTTAAAGTTCCACAATTACATAAGAGGCTCACCACACGACGGATTCTACACTCACAACCTCTTTTTCAATTCTACAAACAATGTTCACCATACCAAAGGATTTTATATCTACAAACAACTTTGAATTAATGTGTCCGAACTTGCGTCCGAATTTTTTCCGAAGCACAAGACTTCATTTTCAAAGTTTGGGACGTCCGAACTTGCGTCCGAACTCATCAAACTTTGTCAAATCATTGAAAATCAACCTTAATAATATTGAAAACATTTTGTGGAAATAGGCAAGTCATTTAAACATTTTCAAACTCAAAAACCGTTACTAAAATACTTTGATCATACAGTGTTTACTCAAGATCATCCGAGGTTCAAAAACGTACTTGTGATTTAAAAAGTTCACTCAAAGCCATTTACAATTCAAAACAAGTTTTTGTTGCTCTTTTATGCATTCAATAAATTCCCATACACACAAGTGTAGGATTTACAAAAGAATAGAACTACTAAGCATATTTGACATACACTTCAAGTCTTCAATGTCTTTCATCATCTTTGAACAAAATTCTTCAACCTTAATAATATTGAAAACATTTTGTGCAAATAGGCAAGTCATTTAAACATTTTCAAACTCAAAAACTGTTACTAAAAATACTTTGATCATACAAAGTGTTTACTCAAGATCATCTCGAGGTTCAAAAACGTACTTGCGATTTAAAAAGTTCACTCAAAGCCATTACGATTCAAAACAATTTTTTTGTTGCTCTTTTATGCATTCAATAAATTCCCATACACACAGTGTAGGATTTACAAAAGAATAGAACTACTAAGCATATTTGACATACACTTCAAGTCTTCAATGCCTTTCATCATTTTTTTAACAAAATTCTTCAATTTTCATTCACTTTGACTCATTGAAGTTGTTCTTGCATTTTGATTGAAGGCAACAAGACTTCGTACTTGTTTAATCCAACAATCCTATCACACAATTGACACAAAGATTAGTCCACATTAATGTGTGTCATTATTCAAAACTTAATTAGAACTTAATGATTTGCCTAAGAGATAACAATTTCCTTTTATGAATTTAGATAGAGCAGATTATGAATACTTGTTTCAAAGAGATGACAGATTATGAATGCTTGAAGGCAACAAGACTTCGTACTTCTTTAATCCAACAATCCTATCACACAATTGACACAAAGATTAGTCCACATAAATGTTTGTCATTATTCAAAACTTAATTAGAATTTTCATGATTTGCCCTAAGGGCTAACAATTTCCTTTTATGAATTTAGCTAGAGCTGATTATGAATATATTTGTTTCAGTGAGATGATAGTTTGATCAATGACAAAGCAATAAACAATCTAGGATCAATGAACACAAACAATTTATAGTGGTTCGATATCTTCAAGATCTACGTCGGCTACCTGGAGCATACACTCAATGATTTCAATCGATCTACTATATGTTCAAGTTCAACAATTACATAAGAGGCTCACCACACAATGGTTCTACAATCACAACCTCTTTTGCAATTCTACAAACAAGGTTCACCCTACCAAACGATTTTCTATCTATAAACAACTTTGAATTAATGTGTTCGAGCTTACGTCCGAATTTTTCTGAAAGCATAAAGAATCATTTTCAAAGTTTGGACGTCCCGAACTTACGTCCCGAACTCATCAAACTTTGTCAAATCATTGAAAATCAACCTTAATAATATTGAAAACATTATGTGGAATCAGGCAAGTCATTTAAACATTTTCAAACTCAAAAACCGTTACTAAAATACTTGGATCATACAGTGTTTACTCAAGATCATCTGAGGTTCAAAAAACGTACTTGTGATTTAAAAGTTCACTCAAAGCCATTTACGATTCAAAACAAGTTTTTGTTGCTCTTTTATGCATTCAATAAATTCCCATACACACAAGTGTAGGATTTACAAAAGAATAGAACTACTAAGCATATTTGACATACACTTCAAGTCTTCAATGTCTTTCATCATCTTTGAACAAAATTCTTCAACCTTAATAATATTGAAAACATTTTGTGTAAATAGGCAAGTCACTTAAACATTTTCAAACTCAAAAACCGTTACTAAAATACATTGATAGTACGAGTGTTTACTCAAGATCATCTGAGGTTCAAAAAACGTACTTGTGATTTAAAAGTTCACTCAAAGCCATTTACGATTCTAAACAAGTTTTTGTTGCTCTTTTATGCATTCAATAAATTCCCAAACACACAAGTGTAGGGTTTACAAAAGAATAGAACTACTAAGCATATTTGACATACACTTCAAGTCTTCAATGCCTTTCATCATCTTTGAACAAAATTCTTCAATCTTCAATCACTTTGACTCATTGAAGTTGTTCTTGCATTTTGGCTTGA
The DNA here is from genome assembly GCA_030512225.1 of Rauvolfia tetraphylla. NCBI lineage: Eukaryota > Viridiplantae > Streptophyta > Magnoliopsida > Gentianales > Apocynaceae > Rauvolfia > Rauvolfia tetraphylla. The sequence goes on along the minus strand of JAJQKT010000041.1, from coordinate 153,807 downwards.
AGGCAACAAGACTTCAGTACTTGTTTAATCCAACAATCCTATCACACAATTGACACAAAGATTAGTCCACATTAATGTGTGTCATTATTCAAAACTTAATTAGAACTTAATGATTTGCCTAAGAGATAACAATTTCCTTTTATGAATTTAGATAGAGCAGATTATGAATACTTGTTTCAAAGAGATGACAGATTATGAATGCTTGAAGGCAACAAGACTTCATACTTCTTTAATCCAACAATCCTATCACACAATTGACACAAAGATTAGTCCACATCAATGTTTGTCATTATTCAAAACTTAATTAGAACTTCATGATTTGCCCTAAGGGCTAACAATTTCCTTTTATGAATTTAGCTAGAGCTGATTATGAATATATTTGTTTCAGTGAGATGATAGTTTGATCAATGACAAAGCAATAAACAATCTAGGATCAATGAACACAAACAATTTATAGTGGTTCGATATCTTCAAGATCTACGCTCGCTACCCTGGAGCATACACTCAATGATTTCAATCGATCTACTATATGTTCAAGTTCAACAATTACATAAGAGGCTCACCACACAATGGTTCTACAATCACAACCTCTTTTGTAATTCTACAAACAAGGTTCACCCTACCAAACGATTTTCTATCTATAAACAACTTTGAATTAATGTGTTCGAGCTACGTCCCGAATTTTTTCTGGAAGCACACAATCATTTTCAAAGTTTGGGACGTCCGAACTTGCGTCCCGAACTCATCAAACTTTGTCAAATCATTGAAAATCAACATTAATAATATTGAAAACATTTTGTGGAAATAGGCAAGTCATTTAAACATTTTCAAACTCAAAAACCGTTACTAAAATACTTTGATCATACAGTGTTTACTCAAGATCATCTGAGGTTCAAAAAACGTACTTGTGATTTAAAAGTTCACTCAAAGCCATTTTCTGTGTCCATCAAATTCGACCATAAGCATCTCCAGTCTGTCAAGCAAACTTATCTCGGATTTCCATGATCCGACTCCCGGCTGCTAATCCTCCATCCTATCATCAAGTCGAACTTGACAAGCTTGTTACAATGAGATCCTTTAGACCCACTTATATCTTTCCTGGGATACCTTCCCGCGATATTATCAAGTGGTACCAAACTGGATGCTAGACCAGCTTGTCTTTGAGATCGATCCGCTCTCCAATCATTGTTATTGGGAGTGGATGTACTTCTTGTGAATCATGTCGAATCACTGTCTTGAATGTGGTCTTGATCCGTAAGACCGCACTCGCAATCAATCCCACAGACGAAGAAGGAAGAAGAAACAGCCCTCCTTCTCCGTGCTCCAACAAAGCACTGACATAGATCCAGATTATCAGCAAGGAGCTCAAGTAGTCCGCGACTGCAGCAGGGTATGATCCTTCTATAGCGGAAGTCCCTTCTACATGGTTACCTCCTAAACCAAAACCACCACTTCATCCCTACTACCGAAATGTCTCAAAATCCTTGCCAAAGAAAAACTCGTAACACCAAGTCACAAACCCTGTCAACCCTTTTTTATAAACCACTCGAACCACCAACTCCTATTCAGGCCATTTGCATGTTCCAACCTGCAGAATTTCCTCCACTTAATTCTCCCCTTTCCTCAAACTACACCTTTTACCAAAGACAATGCCAGACATTCTCACAAAAATCCAGAATTCATCCACAACCATACTTCCCAGTGGACAAACCACACCAGCCAATCTCGTTGAAACTGCTCTCAATCGGCAATCAAAAATGCTGTTGCTCGTAACAAGATCTTATCTCGGATAGATCGTGAAAGTTACCCTAGTAAACTCCCATCTTGCTACTCGTTGAAATTAAAGTAGATTCTCAAGTGCAAGATCTGGAAGCCACCAAGAGGCTAATCGTCAATATGGAGCAAAGATTAAAACAAGTTCCTTATGACTTGCCTATGCCTGGAGTAAATCTTCGTCGAGGTCAGTCTCGTCAAAAACAGAAAAGAGGTAGCCGATCTTGAAGGATACATTGCTTATCTCAAATCACAGAGTTGAGTCAACTCCTTACTTTCCTCCACCACCAGCCTACTACATTACCCTCAGCTCTCTTCCAGTTTCTTTCCACCTTTCACAAACCCTTTTCAACCACCATCTAAAACTCAAGTACTCGCTTTGGAACCATGGGATATGAAAGGTCCAAACCATCTCCAAGTACTTTCAATCGTCGCTCAATGGCTAAAAGCCAAACAAGCACAAAGACAACCATCGCCATCTGCTCTCCTCCTGAAGTCCACAAGCAAGCTATGATTCGTAACCCATTGACTACTCTTCTTCGTAGGCTACATATCTCAGCCTGTCCCTCATATTGCTGTTGTCCAAGAACAAACTCCATCTCGAGACTCAGCATTTCTTCCCCAATGAATCAATCCACTTCGCTTTAGACACAACTCTCGAATCGACTCTTCTACACAATCTTCCTCGGATGAATTTGAGATTCCACGATAAACATGGCTCGTGAAGAAGAAGAGCTCAAGTGACATCGAGCTACTCCCATAGTTGATGAACCGGAATCATCTCACACATCCAAGAAGCTCACAAGTTCAGGGAACCTTCACATTCCAATTGGATGACATACCTCCAAACAAATGGGCAAGAAGGCTTCAAGAGTTCCATGCTTGGATGACCACAAGAGAACTCACTGGAATTACAATGAGAGAATATTCTTACAGAATTCACCTCCGATTCACCGCACATTGAAGCACTCGGGTTTACAACTCTCAATTATGTTGAGAGAACTCAATTCTTAAACTCTTCAATTGATCAAGTCGCTTCATTACTATATTATCGTTTTCTTGGTGAACTCTGATTCGATCTTGAATTAAAACGAAAAGAATTCTTCCAAATGAAGTGTTATTCTTTCCAAAGGTCGATTTAGATAAACATTTGCAACGCATGACTCAATTATTCTATCTACTTGGTGCAGATGTAAGTTTGAAGCAAGCCTTCCTCGCCTCAATCCTCGTGCCTTAGCTCTAGCGAGGTGATGTTTACATAAGACGTAAATACCAATCCATCCTTGGTATGACTCGCTGCCAAATCCGACAAGCCATTCTCCAAAGCCTTGAAGATCTGCGTGCACAAACGACAAGTTATCAAGCGAAAGATCTCAAAGGTGATAAAGAGATTGACCAAGTATGCAGACGCTCGGATCCGATCATTAAATCATGCCGCAATAAGTCGCCCCCGCAAGAAATCATCCAAGAAAAAGAAGTTCTCCAAGATCCATACTACAGCATGTAAGATCTTCAAAGAAAAAGTGGAGATACTTTAGAAGAAAACACTCATCTTCCGTAGCTCCCGTAAGCAAGTCGACTATTGCTATGTACTGCAAACAAAAGCGGCCATTATGCCAAACAATGTCCTCGTAAGAAAAAGAGACGTAACCTCATTTCTCGATTGAACAGTCACTCTGCTTTATGATGACAATGATCTTGAATCTCTTTTCCCAACAAGATGAATTGGATGAACATACTCTCTTTGCAATTGAAGAAGAAGAAATTCCTCTGCCATATCACATTGCGTGAATCGGTAGAACAAACTCGCTCGTAAACTATTCCTCCGTAACTCGATCCAATACTTCCGAAAAAAATCTTCTGCTCCGATCCTTGCTATTCAACCTCCTAAAACACATCCTCAAGCCCCCTGCTTCAAATCCGAACCTCCAAGTATGATAAGCCCATTCTCGCCATAGCCTTTTTTTTGATACAGAGAGTTGCAGTATCCATGATGAACCCATCTCGCTTTCTACCCCTCAAATCGGATACAACACAAGAAGGAATTCATAATCGCTGATGGTAAAACATTCTACACATCCTCAATTACTAAACACCCCATTACCATCCAGCTTCTTCCCAAAATGTGAAGTTCGTTTACATTTGATTGGCTGTCTTGAAACCGACAAAGACCTTTCTAGTTGGTTTTGACATATACAAGAAACTTCACGAGTTCCAAATTCTTCCCAATGGTATTCGCTTTTGCAAACAGCTCAGAGAATACAGCACTATCCCAAGACTTTACCAAATCACTCCTAATCCTCATCACCGAGATTCATAAACTTATTGTTTCCCAATCTTGTGCCGAATCCCATACTGTAAATTCCTCACCAAATGTTCTCATCCATTATGGCAAAATCCTCGCTTCTTCATTAAACTCCCATTCAAGAAAAATGAGGATATCAATCCCACCAAAGCTAGTCATTCCGCATGAACCCCCGACCACCTCGAGCTAGCCACCTTCGACCCGATCTCATTGAACCGACTGCATTCCCAATGGTCTTGTGAAGCATTCTATGTTGATAAACTGGGCTGAACAAGCTCATGGGGAAAAATGAGACCAGTAATTAATTATCACCTCTTAATCATTTTTTACAAGATGACAAATTTCCATTACCACACAAGCACACACTGTTATCATGACTTTTCAGTGCAAAATGGTTTTCCAAATTTGATTTGAAATCGGTTTTTGGCAATTAGGCATTCATCCTCGTTGAACGTCCCTAAAACAGAGCTTTTGCATACCTAACCAAAGCATTTCCAGGTGGAAAGTAATGCCTTTTGGATTAAAAACCCCGCACTATCTTTATTTCAAAAAAGCCATGGTCAAGATTTTTGAACCACTATTGCACTCGCGACTGGGTTTATATTGATGACATCCTACTTTTCAGCTTCTTCAAAGGATGAACATATAAACCTGTTACGCCAATTTGCTCAAATTGTTAAAAACTATGGCGTAATGCTTTCTGAAAAGAAAATGATCTTGGCAGCACAGGAAATTACTTTCCTAGGAATGCATTTTAGTGCAGGTACATACTCTCCCTGGACATCACATCTCCGCAAGAATTGCGAAGTTTCCCGAGTCTAATCTTACACGTAAAACAAGTCCAACAGTTTCTTGGTGTAGTCAACTATGTTCGAGACTTTCTCCCCGTAGCCTCCGAACATATTCATCCTCTCACTAAGATGCTCGTGAAAGAATCCATCCTCTTGGACACTGCATGCGACTCAAGCCGTAGCTGCTCTCAAAGAACAAGTATCTCGGGATACAAAATCGCATTTGCCAACTCACTGGTCAAAAGATACTTGATCGATGCCAATGACAAATATTGGAGTGTCTGTTTTACTTGAAGAAATCAATGGAACCAGACATTTATGTGGATTTGCAAGTGGAAGATTCAAACCTGCAGAAATACATTATCATTCCACCTTCAAAGAAATCCTCGTTTGTCAAAAATGGGATAAAGAAATTCAGCTTTTTATCTCATAGGGTCAAAGTTCTTAGTTGAAATCGATATGAGTTCATTTCCTAAGATGTTGCAGTTCAAGCGTAAGCAAGTCTCGGATCCTCAACCGCTCGGATGGTCAACGTGGTTTGCGTAATATTCCTTTGAGGTCAAACATATCAAAGGTAAATCTAATGTAGTGGGTCGATTTCCTTTCCCGACCTGAATCCTTTGCCACCAAAACCCATGATAGCTATGATCCGACCCGCTAATCCCGATCATCTCGACCATCGATTGTCCCTCCCGCTTCCCTCCGGATTATCCAAAGTCCCGTGTTACGTTGACTCAATGATCCAAAAGAGAAATTTTTATGAGTTACAAATCTTTAGAGAATTTGGAGGATCCATCCTTAAACCATCCTGGAGTCAATCCATACTTCCTTTCGACCAAGTTTTCATTCTTCGACCCGATGATTTCCCTACTCCATAGAAATGGTTCTTTTGGTATCTCTCGCAAGAGTATCATATTCTCATTGAAATCAATTCAGCAAACATTTCTTAAAGGTTTTACCCCAAGTCTCTTTGAATTTTTAACTCGGTTTAAACCTTTAGAAGAATGGAAGAATATCTTTCTTACCTTCCCAAAACATTTCTTCTTTTTGATATTCATCGACTCCATCACTTCCGACTTCACAGCCCACCCATACTCTCATCTCGTATCGACGTTAATTCCATTACTATTCTTGATCTCCCCACAAATATTCCCGAGGCCCAAAAATACATCTTTGTTGAAAATAAGATAATGCCTCAAGAAATTTGGCCTCGGTGATTATGGTTCTTGGAACTACTCTACCAACCATCCTCATGAGATAAATATCAAGATAGCACATGCCCGGTACCTCCAACACCCGCCCCGATTCTCACGATCCATGTAAACACCTTTTGACTACTTTAACCTTCACAACACCAGCTTCTTCTCAGCCCATCACATGGATTTAACTTTCCACGTCTGGTCTCTAGTAATATTGCTCGACCACTTGACACCATCTGCTGAAAAGATGCTCTCAAAAGGGAAGAGGAAAAAAGCAAAGGCACATGCTCGCATCGGACATCATTATTGAGCACAATATCACCGACCTCGCTCCACCGAGTAGTGATGTTTCCACACCGACTACTTCAGAGGAATACAACTGTGAAGACCTTTATATTTAAGTGCTCAGCATCATTGTTGTCTTTATTGTCCATATGTATCGTTGTTTGTTTCTAGGCGATTAAAGCTAATAGTGTGGTGTGACGTAAGCCATGACTTCATCTGCTATCCTTATGTAATAATATCCTTTGTGTTTTACAAACATGTCTCTCTAAGTTTCCTATATGTACCTGCACTAAAATGTAATAATATCAGCCTAGAGAAAGTATGTACCGCACTAAAATGCATTCCTAGGAAAGTAATTTCTGTGCTGCCAAGATCATTTTCTTTTCGTAAAGCATTACGCCATAGTTTTTTAACAATTTGAGCAAATTGGTGTAACAGTTTATATGTTCATCCTTTGAAGAATCGAAAAGTAGGATGTCATCAATATAAACCAAAGTGCAGAAAGTGCAATAGTGGTTCAAAAATCTTGACCATGGCTTTTTGAAATAAAGATGGTGCGGGTTTTAATCCAAAAGGTATTACTTTCCACTCGGAAATGCTGGTTAGGTATGCAAAAGCTCTGTTTTAGGACGTTCAACAGGGATGAATGCCTAATTGCCAAAAAAACCGATTTCAAATTAAATTTGGAAAACCATTTTGCACCGTAAAGTCGTGATAATAGTGTGTGCTTGTGTGGTAATGGAAATTTGTCATCTTGTAAAAATGATTGAGAGGTCGATAATTAATTACTAGCCTCATTTTCCCACGAGCTTGTTCAGCTCGCTTTATCAACATAGAATGCTTCACAAGACCATTGGGAATCAGCTGGGTTCAATGAGATCGATCAAGCGAGGTCAAGGCATTCTTTGGTGGCTAAACTCGGGAGGTGGTCGGGGTTCATGCCGTAATGACTAGCTTTGGTGGGATTGATATCCTCATTTTTCTTGAATGGGAGTTTAATGAAGAATCGAGGATTTTGCCATAATGGATGAGAACATTTGGTGAGGAATTTCAGTATGGGATTCGCACAAGATTGGGAAACAATAAGTTTATGAATCTCAGATGACAGATTAGGGAGTGATTTGGTAAAGTCTTGGGATAAGTGCTGTATTCTCTCGAATCGCTTTACCAAAACGAATACCATTGGGAAGAATTTGGAACTCGTGAAGTTTATCAGTACATGTCAAAACCAACTAGAAGGGTCTTTGTCGCTTAAAGACAACCAATCAAATGTAAACGAACTTCACATTTTGGGAAGAACTGGATGGTAAATTGGGGTGTTTAGTAATTAAGGATGTGTAGAATGTTTTACCATCGCAAGCTTATGAATTCCTTCTTGTGTTGTATCCAGCTTTTCAGGGGTAGCAAATGTATGGGTTCATCATGGATACTGCAGCCTCCCGTATCAAAAAAGGCTATGGCGAGAATGGGCTTATCATACTTGGAGGTTCGGATTTGAACAGGGGGCTTGAGGATGTGTTTTAGGAGGTTGAATAGCAAGGATCGAATGTAAGGTTTTTCTGGGAAGTATTGGATCGAGTTCTGAGGAATAGTTTCGAACGAGTTTGTTCAACCGATTCTCGCAATGTGATATGACAGAGGAATTTCTTCTTCTTCAATTGCAAAGAGAGTATGTTCATCCAATTCATCTTGTTCAGAAAGAGAGATTCAAGATCATTGTCATCATAGACAGTGGCTGACTGCTCAACTGAGAAATGAGGTTCGTCTCTTTTTTCTTCTCGAGGACATTGTTTGGCATAATGGCCCTTTTGTTTGCGTGCATATAGCAATAGTCTCGACTTGCTTCTGAGCTTCGGAAGATGAGTGTTTTCTTCTAAAGTATCTCCACTTTTTTCTTTGAAGATCTTCTCGTCTCGTAGTATGGATCTTGAGAACTTCTTTTTCTTGGATGATTTCTTGCGAGACGACTTATTGCAAAGCATGATTTAATGATCGATCCGAACGTCTCGCGATACTTGGTCAATCTCTTTATCACCTTTGAGATACCGCTTGATAACTTGTCGCTTTGTGGCACAGATCTTCAAGGCTTTGGAGAATGGCTTGTCGGATTTGGCCAGAGTCATACCAAGGATGGATTGGTATTTCGCCTTATGTAAACATCAGCCTCCTGAGCTAAGGCCCGAGGGATTGAATCGAGAAGGCTTGCTTCAAACTTACATCTCGCACCAAGTAGATAGAATAATTGAGTCATGCGTTGCAAATGTTTATCTAAATCGACCTTTGGAAAGAATAACACTTCATTTGGAAGAATTCTTTTCGCTTTTAATTCAAGATCGAAATCAAAGTTCACCAAGAAAACAAGAATATAGTAATGAAGCGACTTGATCAATTGAAGAGTTTAAGAATTGAGTTCTCTCAACATAATTGAGAGTTGTAAACCAAAGGCTTCAATGTGTCGGTGAATCTGGAGGTGAATTCTCGAAGAATATTCTCTCGCTGTAATTCCAAAGTGAGTTCTCTTGTGGTCATCCAAGCATGGAACTCTGAAGCCTTACCGCCCATTTGTTTGGAGGTATGTCATCCAATTGGAATGTGAAGGTTCCCGAACTTGTGAGCTTCTTGGACGTGTGAGATGATTCCGGTTCATCAACTATGGGAGAAGCTTCGATGTCACTTCGTGCTCTTCTTCTTCACGAGCCATGTTTATCTCGTGGAATCTCAAATTCATCCGAGGAAGATTGTGTAGAAGAGTCTCGATTCGTAGGCCGTGTCTCAAAGCAGTAAGGGATTCGATTCTCGTTGGGGAAAGAGTACTTGAGTCTCGGATCGGAGTTTGTTCTTGGACAACAAAGAATATGAGGGACAAAGCTGAGATATGGTAGCCTTCCAGCAAGAGTAGTCAATGGGTTCTCAATCATAGCTTGCTTGTGGACTTCCTGGGAGGAGGAGCAGATGACTGATGGTTGTCTTTGTGCTTGTTTGGCTTTTAGCCATTGAGCAAAGCATTGAAAGTACTTGGAGATGGTTTGGACCTTTCATATCCCATGGTTCCAAAGCAGAGTACCGAGTTTTAGATGGTGGTTGAAAAGGGTTTGTGAAAGTGGAAAGAAACCGGGAAGAGGGTCGAGGGTAATGTAGTAGTAAGTGTGCATGGAAAGTAAGGAGTTGACTCAACTCGTGATTTGAGATAAGCAATGTATCCTTCAAGATCGCCTACTCGCTTTTTGACGAATGACCTCAGCAGGATTTACCTGCATAGGCAAGTCATAAGGAACTTGTTTTAATCTTTGCTCCATATTGACGATTAGCCTCTTGGTGGCTTCCGGATCTTGCACTTGAGAATCTACTTTAATTTCAACAAAGAGTAAGACTGAGAGTTTACTCGGGGTAACTTTCTCGATCTATCCGAGATAAGATCTTGTTCCGAGCAACAAGATTTTCAGATTGCCGCTTGAGAACAGCTCAACAGATTGGTCGCGTGGTTTGTCCACCGGGAAGTATGGTTGGGATGAATTCTGGATTTTGTGAGAATGTCTCGCATTGTCTTTGTAAAAGGTGTAGTTTGAGGAAAGGGAGAATTAAGTGGAGGAAATTCTGCAGGTTGGAACATGCAAATGGCCTAATAGGAGTTGGTGGTTCGGGTGGTTTATAAAAAGTGTTGACAGTGTTTGTGACTTGGTGTTACAGTGTTTTTCTTTGGCAAGGATTTTGAGACATTTCTGTAGTAGGGATGAAGTGGTGGTTTTGGTTTAGGAGGTAACCATGTAGAAGGGACTTCCGCTATAGAAGGATCATACCGCCGCGGGTCCGGGACTACTTGAGCTCCTTGTCGATAACTGGATCTATGTCAGTGCTTTGTCGGAGCACGGAGAAGCGAGGTCGCTTTCTTCTTCCTTCTTCGCCTCATGGATTGATTGCAGTGCGACTTTCCGGATCAAGACCACATTCAAAACAGCAATTTCGACATGATTCACAAGAAGTACATCCACCCCAATAACAATGATTGGAGAACGGATCGACCTCAAAGACAACCTGGGTCTAGCATCTCGGTTGGTACCACTTGATAATATCTCGGGAAGGTATCCCTGAAAGATATAAGTGGGTACTCAAGGATCTGCCAGAGCAAGCTTGTCAAGTTCAGCCTTTGATGATAGGATGGAGGATTAGCAAATCGGGAGTCTGATCATGGAAACTGAGGATAAGTTTGCTTGACAGATCGAGATGCTTATGGTCGAATTTGATGGACACAGAGCCATTGGTGTATCGTAAATAAGGCTAGAGTTGAAGAGATCCTCATCTATCATGTATCCGTGAAAACATCCCTGCTCTTTCCGTATCTTTAGATACTACTCCTTCGCTCCAGTCATATATAGTGATGACCCAGAAACCGAAAGTATTCGAAGAGAATAACTTCAAAATCCAAACTCGGACTGTCTAAGAAGGTATGACTTGGATCAACACAACGGCCAACTCGTGGGCTCTCAAAGGATCCTCGTCCCTCTTATCTTTCAACAATCCAAGCAAGAATGAAATCCATCATTCAAGGAGGAATACTAACAATTTCTAAGTATCACCGAACAAGGATCTCAAACTAAAGCCATATCGTAAATAGAAGCAGAGAAGAAGAGTATAGGAAACTTAGAGAGACATGTTTGTAAAACACAAAGGATATTATTACTCGAAACTTGGTCTCGCCTTCTCAATACAAAGGAGGGCTCTTTATATAGAGCTCTAAGAAAAGTCTAGAAGGCTCAATTATTGAGTCGTGACATCACCGCTACATAAGGATAGCAGTGATGAAGTCATGGCTTACGTCACACCACACTATTAGCTTTAATCACTAGAAACAAACAACAAGACACTCGGACAATAAAGACAACAACAAGACAGAGCACTTAAATATAAAGATCTTCACAAACTCGTATTCCTCTCAAGTAGTCTGTGTGGAAACATCACTATCAGTGGAGCCAGTGGTCGATGATATTGCGCTCAATAATGATGTCCCTGATGCAGAGCATGTGCCTTTGCTTTTTTTCCTCTTCCTTTTGAGAGCATCTTTTCTCGGCTGAGGTGTCCAAGTGGTCCAGGCAATATTACTAGAGACCAGACGTGGAAAGTTAAATCCATGTGATGGCTGAGAAGAGCTGGCTGGCTGAAGGTTAAAGTAGTCAAAAGGTGTTTCTGTAACTGGCTGGGAATCGGGCAGGTGTTGGAGGTACTGTGCATGTGCTATCTTGATATTTATCTCATGAGGATGGTTGGTAGAGTAGTTCCAAGAACCATAATCACTAGAGCCAAATTTCTTGAGGCATTATCTTATTTTCAACAAAGATGTATTTTTGGGCCTCGTAATATTTGTGGGGGAGATCAAGAATAGTAATGGAATTAACCTGATACAGATGAGAGTATGGGTGGACTGTGAAGTCGGAAGTGATGGGTCGATGAATATCAAAAAGAAGGAAATGTTTTGGGAAGGTAAGAAAGATATTCTTCCATTCTTCTAAAGGTTTAAACCAAAGTTAAAAATTCAAAGAGACTTGGGGTAAAACCTTTAAGAAATGTCACGAATTGATTTCAATGAGAATATGATACTCTTGGCGAGAGATACCAAAAGAACCATTTTATCGGAGTAGGGAAATCATCGAGTCGAAGAATGAAAACCTCGATCGAAAGGGAAGTATGGATTGACTCCGGGATGGTTTAAGGATGGATCCTCCAAATTCTCTAAAGATTTGTAACTCATAAAAATTTCTCTTTGGATCATTGAGTCAACGTAATACGTGAACTCGATAATCTGGAGGAAAAGCAGGGAGGGACAATCGATGGTCCAGATGATCGGGATTAGCGGGTCGGATCATAGCTATCATAGGTTTGGTGGCAAAGATTCAGTGTCGGGAAAGGAAATCAGCCACTACATTAGATTTACCTTTGATATGTTTGACCTCAAAGGAATATTGCGCAAAACCACGCTGACCATCTCGAGCGATTGAGGATCCGGGACTTGCTTTTGCTTGAACTGCAACATCTTAGGAAATGAACTCATATCGCTTTCAACTAAGAACTTTGACCCTATGAGATAAAAAACCGAATTTCTTTATCCCATTTTTGACAGCAAGGGATTTCTTTGAAGGTGGAATGATAATGTATTTCTCACGTTTGAATCTTCCACTTGCAAATCCACATAAATGTCTCGGTTCCATTGATTTCTTCAAGTAAAACAAAGACTCCAATATTTGTCGCTGCATCGATCCCAAGTATCTTTTGACCAAAGAGTTGGCAAATGCGCTTTTGTATCCGAGATACTTGTTCTTTGAGAGCAAACTGACGGCTTGAGTCTCGTACAGTGTCCAAGAGGATGGATTCTTTCGAGCATCTTAGTGAGAGGATGAATATGTTCTGAGGCTCGGGGAGAAAGTCTCGAACATAGTTGGACTACACCAAGAAACCGTTGGACTTGTTTCGTGTAAGATTAGACTCGGGAAACTTCGCAATTCTTCGTAGATGTGATGTCCTGGGAGAGTATGTACTCGCACTAAAATGCATTCCTAGGAAAGTAATTTCCGTGCTCGCCAAGATCATTTTCTTTTCGTAAAGCATTACGCCATGGTTTTTAACAATTTGAGCAAATTAGCGTAATGAGTTTATATGTTCATCCTTTGAAGAATCGAAAAGTAGGATGTCATCAATATAAACCAGTCAGAAAGTACAATAGGGTTCAAAAATCTTGACCATGGCTTTTTGAAATAAAGATGGTGCGTGTTTTAATCTAAAAGGCATTACTTTCCACCGAAATGCTCGGTTAGGTATGCAAAAGCCTCGCTTTTTAGGACGCTCAATGAGATGAATGCCTAATTGCCAAAAAACCATATTTCAAATCAAATTTGGAAAACCATTTTGCACCGTAAAGCTGTGATAACAAAATGTGTGCTTGTGTGGTAATGGAAATTTGTCATCTTGTAAAAAATGATTGAGAGGTCGATAATTAATTACTGAGCCTCATTTTCCCACTGAGCTTGTTCAGCTCGCTTTATCAACATAGAATGCTTCACAAGACCATTGGGAATCGCTTGCTCAATGAGATCGATCGAAGGAGGTCAAGGCATTCTTTGGTGGCTAACTGGAGGTGGTCAGGGTTCATGCCAGAATGACTAGCTTTGGTGGGATTGCTATCCTCATTTTTCTTGAATGGGAGTTTAATGAAGAACTGAGGATTTTGCCATAATGGATGAGAACATTTGGTGAGGAATTCTGTATGGGATTCGGCACAAGATTGGGAAACAATAAGTTTATGAATCTCAGTGACAGGATTAGGAGTGATTTGGTAAAGTCTTGGGATAAGTGCCGTATTCTCCGAATCTGCTTTACCAAAACGAATACCATTGGGAAGAATTTGGAACTCGTGGAAGTTTATCGTATATGTCAAAACCAACTAGAAGGTCTTTTGTCGGGTTTCAAAGACAACCAATCAAATGTAAACGAACTTCACATTTTGGGAAGAACTCGGATGGTAATGGGGTGTTTAGTAATTGAGGACGTGTAGAATGTTTTACCATCAGCAGCTTATGAATTCCTTCTGTGTTGTATCCAGATGTCGGGGGGTAGAACAGATGGGTTCATCATGGATACTGCAGCTCCTGTATCAAAAAAGGCTATGGCAGGAATGGGCTTATCATACTTGGAGGTTCGGATTTGAACAGGGGCTTGAGGATGTGTTTTAGGAGGTTGAATAGCAAGGATCGGAACAGAAGGTTTTTCTGGAAGTATTGGATCAGGTTCTGGAGGAATAGTTTCAACGAGTTTGTTCTACCGATTCTCGCAATGTGATATGACAGAGGAATTTCTTCTTCTTCAATTGCAAAGAGAGTATGTTCATCCAATTCATCTTGTTCGAAAGAGAGATTCAAGATCATTGTCATCATGAGACAGTAGTCGACTGCTCAATCTGAGAAATGAGGTTCTCGTCTCTTTTTCTTCGAGGACATTGTTTGGCATAATGGCCCCTTTTGTTTGCGTGATATAGCAATAGTCCGACTTAGCTTCGGAGCTTCTGGGAAGATGAGTGTTTTCTTCTAAAAGTATCTCCACTTTTTTCTTTGAAGATCTTCTCATCTCGTAGTATGGATCTTGGAGAACTTCTTTTCTTGGATGATTTCTTGCGTGACTGACTTATTGCAAGCATGATTTAATGATCGGATCCGAACGCCTCGCATACTTGGTCAATCTCTTTATCACCTTTGAGATAATCGCTTGATAACTTGTCGCTTGTGGCACGATCTTCAAGGCTTTGGAGAATGGCTTGCCGGATTTGGCCAGAGTCATACCAAGGATGGATTGGTATTTCGCCTTATGTAAACATCACTCCCTGAGCTAAGGCCCGAGGGATTGAATCGAGAAAGGCTTGCTTCAAACTTACATCTCGCACCAAGTAGATAGAATAATTGAGTCATGCGCTGCAAATGTTTATCTAAATCGACCTTTGGAAAGAATAACACTTCATTTGGAAGAATTCTTTTCGCTTTAATTCAAGATCGAATCGAGTTCACCAAGAAAACAAGTAATATAGTAATGAAGCGACTTGATCAATTGAAGAGTTTAAGAATTGAGTTCTCTCAACATAATTGAGAGTTGTAAACCAGATGCTTCAATGTGCTCGGGTGAATCGGAGGTGAATTTCCCGTAAGAATATTCTCTCGCTGTAATTCCAGTGAGTTCTCTTGTGGTCATCCAAGCATGGAACTCTTGAAGCCTTTCATCGCCCATTTGTTTGGAGGTATGTCATCCAATTGGAATGTGAAGGTTCCCTGAACTTGTGAGCTTCTTGGACGTGTGAGATGATTCTCGGGTTCATCAACTATGGGAGTAGCTTCGATGTCACTTCGAGCTCTTCTTCTTCACGAGCCATGTTTATCTCGTGGAATCTCAAATTCATCCGAGGAAGATTGTGTAGAAGAGTCCCGATTCGGAGGCCGTGTCTAAAGCGTAAGTGGATTCGGGATTCTCGTTGGGGAAGAAGTACCGAGTCTCGGACGGAGTTTGTTCTTGGACAACAAAGCTAATATGAGGGACAAAGCTGAGATATGGTAGCCTTCCAAGAAGAGTAGTCAATGGGTTCTGAATCATAGCTTGCTTGTGGACTTCCTGAGGATGGAGCAGATGACGATGGTTGTCTTTGTGCTTGTTTGGCTTTTTAGCCATTGAGCAACATTGAAAGTACTTGGAGATGGTTTGGACCTTTCATATCCCATGGTTCCGAAAGCAGAGTACCGAGTTTTAGATGGTGGTTGAAAAGGGTTTGTGAAAGGTGGAAAGAAACTGGAAGAGGTCAGGGTAGTGTAGTAGTGGTAGTGGAGGAAAGTAAGGAGTTGACTCAACCTCGTGATTTGAGATAAGCAATGTATCCTTCAAGATCGGCCTACCTCTCTCGTTTTTGACGAATGACCTCAGCGAGATTTACTCCCGTGCATAGGCAAGTCATAAGGAACTTGTTTTAATCTTTGCTCCATATTGACGATTAGCCTCTTGGTGGCTTCCCGTATCTTGCACTTGAGAATCTACTTTAATTTCAACAGAGCAAGACGGGAGTTTACTGGGTAACTTTCTCGATCTATCCCGAGATAAGATCTTGTTCCGAGCAACATGCATTTTTCGCATTGCCGCTGAGAACAGCTTCAACAGATTGGTCGTGTGGTTTGTCCACTCGGGAAGTATGGTTGTGGATGAATTCTGGATTTTGTGAGAATGTCTCGGCATTGTCTTTGGTAAAAGGGTGTAGTTTGAGGAAAGGGAGAATTAAGTGGAGGAAATTTTCGCAGTTGGAACATGCAAATGGCCCTGAATAGGAGTTGGTGGTTCGTGTGGTTTATAAAAAAGTGGTTGACAGTGTTTGTGACTTGGTGTTACAGGGTTTTTCTTTGGCAAGGATTTTGAGACATTTCGGTAGTAGGGATGAAGTGGTGGTTTTGGTTTAGGAGGTAACCATGTAGAAGGGACTTCCGCTATAGAATGATCATACCACGCCGCGGTCCGGACTACTTGAGCTCCTTTGCTCGATAACTCGGATCTATGTCGTGCTTTGTTGGAGCACTGAGAAGAGGCTGCTTTCTTCTTCCTTCTTCGCTCATGGGATTGATTGCAGTGCAGTCTTCTGGATCAAGACCACATTCAAGACAGCAATTCGACATGATTCACAAGAAGTACATCCACCCCAATAACAATGATTGAGAACGGATCAGCCCTCAAAGACAATCGGGTCTCAGCATCCCGAGTTGGTACCACTTGATAATATCTCGGGAAGGTATCCCGAAAGATATAAGTGGGATTCGAAGGATTCGTCAGTAGCAAGCTTGTCAAGTTCAGCTTGATGATAGGATTTGAGGATTAGCAATCGGGAGTCGGATCATGGAAATCTGAGGATAAGTTTGCTTGACATGATCGGGAGATGCTTATGGTCGAATTTGATGGTATCGTGAGCCATTGGTGTATCGTAAATAAGGCTAGAGTTGAAGAGATCCTCATCTATCATGTATCCGTAAACATCCCGCTCTTTCCGTATCTTTAGATACTACTCCTTCTGCTCCGTCATATATAGTGATGACTCGTAAACCGAAAGTATTCGAAAGAGAATAACTTCAAAAATCCAAACCTCGGATCTGTCTAAGAAGGTATGACTTGGATCAACACAACGGCCAACTCGTGGGCTCTCAAAGGATCCTCGTCCTCTTATCTTTCAACAATCCAAGCAAGAATGAAATCCATCATTCAAGGAGGAATACTAACAATTTCTAAGTATCACCGAACAAGGATCTCAAACTGAAAAGCCATATCGTAAATAGAAGCAGTAGAAGAAGAGTATAGGAAACTTAGAGAGACATGTTTGTAAAACACAAAGGATATTATTACTCGGGAAACTTAGTCCGCTTCTCAATACAAAGGAGGGCTCTTTATATGAGCTCTAAGAAAGTCTAGAAGGCTCAATTATTGAGCCGTGACATCACCTGCTACATAAGGATAGCAGATGAAGTCATGGCTTACGTCACACCACACTATTAGCTTTAATCGCCTAGAAACAAACAACAAGACACTCGGACAATAAAGACAACAACAAGACAGAGCACTTAAATATAAAGGTCTTCATACTGTATTCCTCTCAAGTAGTTTCGCGTGGAAACATCACTATCAGTGGAGCCGTAGGTCGATGATATTGCGCTCAATAATGATGTCCCGATGCAGCATATGTGCCTTTGCTTTTTTTCCTCTTCCTTTTGAAAGCATCTTTTCTCGACAGCAGGTGTCTAAGTGGGTCTGCAATATTACTAGAGACCAGACGTGAAAGTTAAATCCATGTGATGGCCGAGAAGAGCTGGGTCGGGTCAAGGTTAAAGTAGTCAAAAGGTGTTTCTGTAACTGGCTGGGAATCGGGCAGGTGTTGGAGGTACTGTGCATGTGCTATCTTGATATTTATCTCATGAGGATGGTTGGTAGAGTAGTTCCAAGAACCATAATCACCAAAGCCAAATTTCTTGAGGCATTATCTTATTTTCAACAAAGATGTATTTTTGGGCCTCGTAATATTTGTGGGGGAGATCAAGAATAGTAATGGAATTAACCTCGATACTGTATGAGAGTATGGGTGGACCGTGAAGTCGAAAGTGATGGGTCGATGAATATCAAAAAGAAGGAAATGTTTTGGGAAGGTAAGAAAGATATTCTTCCATTCTTCTAAAGGTTTAAACCAAAGTTAAAAATTCAAAGAGACTTGGGGTAAAACCTTTAAGAAATGCTGCCGAATTGATTTCAATGAGAATATGATACTCTTGGCGAGATACCAAAAGAACCATTTTATCGAGTAGGGAAATCATCGTGTCAAGAATGAAAACTCCGATCGAAAGGAAGTATGGATTGACTCTGATGGTTTAAGGATGGATCCTCCAAATTCTCTAAAGATTTGTAACTCATAAAAATTTCTCTTTTGGATCATTGAGTCAACGTAATACTGAATCGATAATCTGGAGGGAAAAGCGGGAGGGACAATCGATGGTCCAGATGATCGGGATTAGCGGCCTGGATCATAGCTATCATGGGTTTGGTGGCAAAGGATTCGTGTCGGAAAGGAAATCAGCCACTACATTAGATTTACCTTTTGATATGTTTGACCTCAAAGGAATATTAGCAAACCACGCTGACCATCCGAGCAGCTGAGGGATCCGGGACTTGCTTCGCTTGAACCGCAACATCTTAGGAAATGAACTCATATCGCTTTCAACTAAGAACTTTGACCCTATGAGATAAAAACTCGAATTTCTTTATCCCATTTTTTGACAAAGAAGGATTTCTTTGCAAAGGTGGAATGATAATGTATTTCTACGGTTTGAATCTTCCACTTGCAAATCCACATAAATGTCTGGTTCCATTGATTTCTTCAAGTAAAACAAGCACTCCAATATTTTTTCGCTGCATCGATCCCAAGTATCTTTGACCAAAGAGTTGGCAAATGCGCTTTTGTATCTCGAGATACTTGTTCTTTGAGAGCAAATTACGGCTTGAGCCTCGACATGTGTCCAAGAGGATGGATTCTTTCTGAGCATCTTAGTGAGAGGATGAATATGTTCGGAGGCTCCGGGAGAAAGTCTCGAACATAGTTGACTACACCAAGAAACTCGTTGGACTTGTTTCGTGTAAGATTAGACTCGGGAAACTTCTGCAATTTTTTCGCAGATGTGATGTCCTGGGAGAGTATGTACCGCACTAAAATGCATTCCTAGGAAAGTAATTTCTGTCGTCGCCAAGATCATTTTCTTTTCGTAAAGCATTACGCCATAGTTTTTTAACAATTTGAGCAAATTAGCGTAATGAGTTTATATGTTCATCCTTTGAAGAACTCGAAAAGTAGGATGTCATCAATATAAACCAAGTGCAGAGTGCAATAATGGGTTCAAAAATCTTGACCATGGCTTTTGAAATAAAGATGGTGCGGGTTTTTAATCCAAAAGGCATTACTTTCCACCGAAATGCTCGTTAGGTATGCAAAAAGCTCTGCTTTTAGGACGTTCAACAGATGAATGCCTAATTGCCAAAAACCATATTTCAAATCAAATTTGGAAAACCATTTTTGCACCGTAAAAGTCGTGATAACAAATGATGTGCTTGTGTGGTAATGGAAATTTGTCATCTTGTAAAAAATGATTGAGAGGTGATAATTAATTACCAGTCTCATTTTTCCCCACGAGCTTGTTCACTCCGTTTATCAACATAGAATGCTTCACAAGACCATTGGGAATCTGCTTGGGTTCAATGAGATCGATCAAGCGAGGTCAAGGCATTCTTTGGTGGCTAACCTGGAGGTGGTCGTGGTTCATGCCGTAATGACTAGCTTTGGTGGGATTGCTATCCTCATTTTTTCTTGAATGGGAGTTTAATAAAGAACTCGAGGATTTTGCCATAATGGATGAGAACATTTGGTGAGGAATTTCAGATGGGATTCAGCACAAGATTGGGAAACAATAAGTTTATGAATCTCAAATGATAGGATTAGGAGTGATTTGGTAAAGTCTTGGGATAAGTGCCGTATTCTCTCGAACCTGTTTACCAAAACGAATACCATTGGGAAGAATTTGGAACTCGTGAAGTTTATCGTATATGTCAAAACCAACTAGAAGGTCTTTGTCGGGTTTCAAAGACAACCAATCAAATGTAAACGAACTTCACATTTTGGGAAAGAACTGGATGGTAATGGGGTGTTTAGTAATTAAGGATGTGTAGAATGTTTTACCATCAGCAGCTATGAATTCCTTCTTGTGTTGTATCCGGCTGTGGGGTAGAACAGATGGGTTCATCATGGATACTGCAGCCTCCCAGTATCAAAAAAGGGCTATGGCAGAATGGGCTTATCATACTTGGAGGTTCGATTTGAACAGGGCTTGAGGATGTGTTTTAGGAGGTTGAATAGCAAGGATCGGATCAGAAGGTTTTTCTGGAAGTATTGGATCAGGTTCTGGAGGAATAGTTTCTGAACGAGTTTGTTCTACCGATTCTGCAATGTGATATGACAGAGGAATTTCTTCTTCTTCAATTGCAAAGAGAGTATGTTCATCCATTCATCTTGTTCGTAAAAGAGAGATTCAAGATCATTGTCATCATAGATGTGAAATGACTTTGCTCAATTCGAGAAATGAGGTTCTGCCTCTTTTTCTTTCGAGGACATTGTTTGGCATAATGGCCCTTTTGTTTGCGCATACATAGCAATAGTCCGACTTGCTTCCGGAGCTTCGGAAGATGAGTGTTTTCTTCTAAAGTATCTCCACTTTTTTCTTTGAAGATCTTCCATCCCGTAGTATGGATCTTGGAGAACTTCTTTTTCTTGGATGATTTCTGCGGGACGACTTATTGCAGCGATGATTTAATGATCGATCCGAACGCCTCGCATACTTGGTCAATCTCTTTATCACCTTTGAGATACTCGCTTGATAACTTGTCGCTTTGTGGCACTGATCTTCAAGGCTTTGGAGAATGGCTTGTCGGATTTGGCCAGGAGTCATACCAAGCGATGGATTGGTATTTGCCTTATGTAAACATCACCTCTGAGCTAAGGCCCCGAGGGATTGAATCGAGAAAGGCTTGCTTCAAACTTACATCTGCACTCAAGTAGATAGAATAATTGAGTCATGCGTTGCAAATGTTTATCTAAATCGACCTTTGGAAAGAATAACACTTCATTTGGAAGAATTCTTTTCGTTTTAATTCAAGATCGGAATCAGTTCACCAAGAAAACAGAGAATATAGTAATGAAGCGACTTGATCAATTGAAGAGTTTAAGAATTGAGTTCTCTCAACATAATTGAGAGTTGTAAACCAGATGCTTCAATGTGCCTAGTGAATCTGGAGGTGAATTCTGTAAGAATATTCTCTCATTGTAATTCCAAAGTGAGTTCTCTTGTGGTCATCCAAGCATGGAACTCTTGAAGCCTTATCGCCCATTTGTTTGGAGGTATGTCATC
Organism: Rauvolfia tetraphylla; assembly: GCA_030512225.1. NCBI lineage: Eukaryota > Viridiplantae > Streptophyta > Magnoliopsida > Gentianales > Apocynaceae > Rauvolfia > Rauvolfia tetraphylla. The sequence continues at coordinate 132,461 of JAJQKT010000041.1, read as the reverse complement.
CAATTGGAATGTGAAGGTTCCCGAACTTGTGAGCTTCTTGGATGTGGTGAGATGATTCTGGTTCATCAACTATGGGAGTAGCTTCGATGTCACTTGAGCTCTTCTTCTTCACGAGCCATGTTTATCTGTGGAATCTCAAATTCATCCGAGGAAGATTGTGTGAAGAGTCCGATTCGGAGGCCGTGTCTAAAGAAGAAGTGGATTCAGATTCGTTGGGGAAGAGTACCGAGTCTCGGACTGAGTTTGTTCTTGGACAACAAGCAATATGAGGGACAGCTGAGATATGGTAGCCTTCGAAGAAGAGTAGTCAATGGGTTCTCGAATCATAGCTTGCTTGTGGACTTCCTAGGATGGAGCAGATGACGATGGTTGTCTTTGTGCTTGTTTGGCTTTTAGCCATTGAGCAAAGATTGAAAGTACTTGGAGATGGTTTGGACCTTTCATATCCCATGGTTCCCAAAGCAGAGTATCGAGTTTTAGATGGTGGTTGAAAAGGGGTTTGTGAAAGGTGGAAAGAAACTGGGAAGAGGCTGAGGGTAATGTAGTAGGCTGGTGGTGGAGGAAAGTAAGGAGTTGACTCAACCTTGTGATTTGAGATAAGCAATGTATCCTTCAAGATCAGCCTACCTCTTCTGCTTTTTGACGAATGACCTCAAAGCAGATTTACTCTAGGCATAGGCAAGTCATAAGGAACTTGTTTTAATCTTTGCTCCATATTGACGATTAGCCTCTTGGTGGCTTCCCAGATCTTGCACTTGAGAATCTACTTTAATTTCACGATGAGTAAGACGGGAGTTTACCCTGGTAACTTTACGATCTATCCGAGATAAGATCTTGTTCGAGCAACAAGCATTTTCGATTGCCAGTTGAGAACAGTTTCAACTGAGATTAGTCGGTGTGGTTTGTCCACTGGGAAGTATGGTTGTGGATGAATTCTGGATTTTGTGAGAATGTCTGCATTGTCTTTGGTAAAAGGTGTAGTTTGAGGAAAGGGAGAATTAAGTGGAGGAAATTCTGCGAGTTGGAACATGCAAATGGCCTGAATAGGGAGTTGGTGGTTCGGTGGTTTATAAAAAGTGGTTGACAGGTTTGTGACTTGGTGTTACGAGTTTTTCTTTGGCAAGGATTTTGAGACATTTACGGTAGTAGGGATGAAGCGGTGGTTTTGGTTTAGGAGGTAACCATGTAGAAGGGACTTTCGCTATAGAAGGATCATACTGCTGCGGTGCTGACTACTTGAGCTCCTTGCCGATAATCTGGATCTATGTCGAGTGCTTTGTTGGAGCACGGAGAAGGAGGTCGCTTTTTCTTCCTTCTTCGCCTGCGCGGATTGATTGCGAGTGCGGTCTTACTGGGATCAAGACCACATTCAAGACGAGCAATTCGACATGATTCACAAGAAGTACATCCACCCCTAATAACAATGATTGGAGAACGGATCGGTCTCAAAGACAAGCTGGGTCTAGCATCCGGTTGGTACCACTTGATAATATCCGGGAAGGTATCCCGGAAAGATATAAGTGGGTCCGAAGGATCTCTCGTAGCAAGCTTGTCAAGTTCGACTTGATGATAGGATGGAGGATTAGCAATCGGGAGCCGGATCATGGAAATCCGAGGATAAGTTTGCTTGACAGACTGGGAGATGCTTATGGTCGAATTTGATGGACACGAGGCCATCGAGATTCCGGGAGATTCGAGAGGAGGAAGATTCCGGAGGTTGATTTGCGTGCCTCATGGATCTTTTCATATTCCGTGATCCAAGCATCGAGCGTAAGACGAAGGAGTTCATTTTTAGGGATTTGTCTGGGGACATGAGTGCAAATCACTGATCTGCTTTATCATCTACCTTGATGAGCGAAAAGCATCCTCTCCACCGGAAGGGAGAGATCTATGGCATGGTTTTGGACTCGGTAGATCATTTGATAATGTAAAGTAGCAGTAAGAGCGTCATGTACCTGGGAGGCTCCTGCTATCTGGACTTGTACCTTGAGGGCATCTAGTAGATGGGGATCTGCTAATATTCTGTACAGTTTCTGTACAGAATATTAGTGATGACCCATCACTATCACTATATATGATACCATATATAGTGATGACCCAGAAACTGAAAGTATTCGAAAGAGAATAACTTCAAAATCCAAACTCGGATCTGTCTAAGAAGGTATGACTTGGATCAACACTGACGGCCAACTCGTGGGCTCTCAAAGGATCCTGTCCTCTTATCTTTCAACAATCCAAGCAAGAATGAAATCCATCATTCAAGGAGGAATACTAACAATTTCTAAGTATCACCGAACAAGGATCTCAGCTAAAGCCATATCAGAAATAGAAGCAGAGAAGAAGAGTATAGGAAACTTAGAGAGACATGTTTGTAAAACACAAAGGATATTATTACTCGGGAAACTTAGTCTGCCTTCTCAATACAAAGGAGGGCTCTTTATATAGAGCTCTAAGAAAAGTCTAGAAGGCTCAATTATTGAGCTGTGACATCACTGCTTACATAAGGATAGCAGATGAAGTCATGGCTTACGTCACACCACACTATTAGCTTTAATCAGCTAGAAACAAACAACAAGATCATCGGACAATAAAGACAACAACAAGATGCAGAGCACTTAAATATAAAGGTCTTCACAGCTGTATTCCTCTGAAGTAGTCGGTGTGGAAACATCACTATATATGGTATCAGAGCCATTGGTGTATCAGAAATAAGGCTAGAGTTGAAGAGATCCTCATCTATCATGTATCCGGAAACATCCCGCTTTCTTTCCGTATCTTTAGATACTACTCCTTCGTTTCACAAAGCGCATCCAAAAAACTAGATTATTTGTATGAAGTTACTATAGATTCCTCATCTCAATTTGCCCCTCGAGAATCATCCTTTAATGAACCCTTATACTAATTATGCCAAGTCCATAGTCTCTCCTTGGAAGACTTTTAAAATCTCTCATCCGCCACACACCTTCCTCTCGTTTCGTGAATATGTTCGAGTGCTCTAAAATGGATCAACATCCTATTATAGCTACTGGTAAAGAGCAATTTGTCACTCTTTACATTCCAGAAGATTTTCCTCAGTCAATGGAAGCAACATGGCTACACTCACCTCCACTTCGGTCCTGTCCGAATTGCCCTTACTCTCCATGGCGTAAAAGGTCTCCCCTATGGTAACCCGAGTTGCCCTCTTGGATACTCGATTTCTCGAATATCAACATGCTTGCATAGCCACGGTCGAAAGCAACGTTAAATGCGAGCACGGTATTCATCACACTGTACCCCAAATTTCAACATGTCATTAGCGTATCCCATCTCGCTAGATGCCCTCAAGGTACAAGTCCGGATAGCAGGGAGCCTCCCAGTGCATGGCGCTCTTCATCGCTACTTTACATTATCAAATGATCTACCGAGTCCAAAACCATGCCATAGATCTCTCCCTTCTCGGTGGAGAGGATGCTTTGCTCATCAAGGTAGATGATAAACAGTCAGCAGTTTGCACTCATGTCCCCAGACAAATCCCTAAAAATGAACTCCTTCGTCTTCTGCCTGATGCTTGGATCACGAATATGAAAAGATCCATGAGGGCTGCAAATCAACCTCTGGAATCTTCCTCCTCTCGGATCTCCCGAATCTCGATGGCTCGTGTCCATCAAATTCGACCATAAGCATCTCCCGAGTCTATCAAGCAAACTTATCCCTCTGATTTCCATGATCCGACTCCCAGTTGCTAATCCTCCATCCTATCATCAAGCTGAACTTGACAAGCTTGCTACAGCAGATCCTTCAGACCCACTTATATCTTTCCGGGATACCTTCCTAGATATTATCAAGTGGTACCAACCAGATGCTAGACCAGTTGTCTTTGAGACTGATCCGTTCGCCAATCATTGTTATTGGGAGTGGATGTACTTTCTTGTGAATCATGTCGAATTGCTGTCTTGAATGTGGTCTTGATCCGTAAGATCGCACTCGCAATCAATCCCTCGAGACGAAGAAGGAAGAAGAAACAGCCTCCTTCTCCGTGCTCCAACAAAGCACTCGACATAGATCCAGTATATCGCATGAGCTCAAGTAGTCCGCACTGCAGCAGGGTATGATCCTTCTATAGCGGAAGTCCCTTCTACATGGTTACCTCCTAAACCAAAACCACCGCTTCATCCCTACTACCGTAAATGTCTCAAAATCCTTGCCAAAGAAAAACCTCGTAACACCAAGTCACAAACTCATCAACCCTTTTTATAAACCACCCTGAACCACTAACTCCTATTCCGGCCATTTGCATGTTCCAACCTGCAGAATTTCCTCCACTTAATTCTCCCTTTCCTCAAACTACACCTTTACCAAAGACAATGCCGGACATTCTCACAAAATCCAGATTCATCCACAACCATACTTCCCTGATGGACAAACCACACCAACCAATCCCTGTTGAAATCTGTTCTCAATCGGCAATTCGAAAATGCTGTTGCTCGTAACAAGATCTTATCTCGGATAGATCGTAAAGTTACCCTAGTAAACTCCCCGTCTTGCTATCGTTGAAATTAAAGTAGATTCTCAAGTGCAAGATCTGGAAGCCACCAAGAGGCTAATCGTCAATATGGAGCAAAGATTAAAACAAGTTCCTTATGACTTGCCTATGCCCGGGAGTAAATTCTCGCTGAGGTCATTCAGCCAAAAACAGAAAGAGGTAGCTGATCTTGAAGGATACATTGCTTATCTCAAATCACGAGGTTGAGTCAACTCCTTACTTTCCTCCACCACCAGCCTACTACATTACCCTCAGCCTCTTCCAGCTTTCTTTCCACCTTTCACAAACCCTTTTCAACCACCATCTAAAACTCAAGTACTGCTTTCGAACCATGGGATATGAAAGGTCCAAACCATCTCCAAGTACTTTCAATCGTCAGCTCAATGGCTAAAAGCCAAACAAGCACAAAGACAACCATCGTCATCCGCTCCTCCTCCGAAGTCCACAAGCAAGCTATGATTCGTAACCCATTGACTACTCTTTCTTCGTAAGGCTACCATATCTCAGCTGTCCCTCATATTGCCGTTGTCCAAGAACAAACTCCGTCTCGAGACTCGAGTACTCTTCCCCAAATGGAAATCGAATCCACTGCTTTAGACACAGCCTCTCGAATCGACTCTTCTACACAATCTTCCTCGGATGAATTTGAGATTCCATGAGATAAACATGGCTCGTGAAGAAGAAGAGCTCGAAGTGACATCGAAGTCTACTCCCATAGTTGATGAACCGGAATCATCTCACACATCCAAGAAGCTCACAAGTTCGGGGAACCTTCACATTCCAATTGGATGACATACCTCCAAACAAATGGGCAAAGAAGGCTTCAAGAGTTCCATGCTTGGATGACCACAAGAGAACTCACTGAATTACAGCGAGAGAATATTCTTACAGCATTCACCTCCGCATTCACCCAGCACATTGAAGCATCTGGTTTACAACTCTCAATTATGTTGAGAGAACTCAATTCTTAAACTCTTCAATTGATCAAGCTCGCTTCATTACTATATTACTGTTTTCTTGGTGAACTCGATTCGATCTTGAATTAAAACGAAAAGAATTCTTCCAAATGAAGTGTTATTCTTTCCAAAGGTCGATTTAGATAAACATTTGCAACGCATGACTCAATTATTCTATCTACTTGGTGCAGATGTAAGTTTGAAGCAAGCCTTTCTCGACTCAATCCCTCAGGCCTTAGCTCAAGGAGTCGATGTTTACATAAGACAAAATACCAATCCATCCTTGGTATGACTCTCGCCAAATCCGACAAGCCATTCTCCAAAGCCTTGAAGATCCGTGCTACAAACGACAAGTTATCAAGCAAAGATCTCAAAGGTGATAAAGAGATTGACCAAGTATGCGAGACGTTCGGATCCGATCATTAAATCATGCTCGCAATAAGTCGTCCCCGCAAGAAATCATCCAAGAAAAAGAAGTTCTCCAAGATCCATACTACGTGCATGTAAGATCTTCAAAGAAAAAAGTGGAGATACTTTTAGAAGAAAACACTCATCTTCCGTAAGCTCCAGAAGCAAAGTCGACTATTGCTATGTCTCGTAAACAAAAGGGGCCATTATGCCAAACAATGTCCTCGAAAGAAAAAAGAGACGGAACCTCATTTCTCGAGTTGAACAGTGTCACTACTGTCTATGATGACAATGATCTTGAATCTCTTTTTCGAACAAGATGAATTGGATGAACATACTCTCTTTTGCAATTGAAGAAGAAGAAATTCCTCTGTCATATCACATTGCGTAATCGGTAGAACAAACTCGTTCGTAAACTATTCCTCCAGTAACTCGATCCAATACTTCCGAAAAAACCTTCTGTTCCGATCCTTGCTATTCAACCTCCTAAAACACATCCTCAAGCCCCCTGCTTTCAAATCCGAACCTCCAAGTATGATAAGCCCATTCTCGCCATAGCTCTTTTTGATACAGGGAGCTGCAGTATCCATGATGAACCCATCTGCTCTACCCCTCAAAACCGGATACAACACAAGAAGGAATTCATAACTCGCTGATGGTAAAACATTCTACACATCCTTAATTACTAAACACCCCATTACCATCCAGGTTCTTTCCCAAAATGTGAAGTTCGTTTACATTTGATTGGTTGTCTTTAACCTGACAAAGACCTTCTAGTTGGTTTTGACATATACGATGAAACTTCACGAGTTCCAAATTCTTTCCCAATGGTATTCGTTTTGGTAAACGATTCAGTAGAATACGGCACTATCCCAAGACTTTACCAAATCACTCCTAATCTCATCACTGAGATTCATAAACTTATTGTTTCCCAATCTTGTGCCGAATCCCATATGCAAATTCCTCACCAAATGTTCTCATCCATTATGGCAAAATCCTCGCTTCTTCATTAAACTCCCATTCAAGAAAAATGAGGATATCAATCCCACCAAAGCTAGTCATTCAGCATGAACCCCGACCACCTCCGAGTTAGCCACCTTCGACTCGATCTCATTGAACCGACTGATTCCCAATGGTCTTGTGAAGCATTCTATGTTGATAAACGGGACTGAACAAGCTCGTGGGAAAATGAGGCTCAGTAATTAATTATCGACCTCTCAATCATTTTTTTACAAGATGACAAATTTCCATTACCACACAAGCACACACTCGTTATCACATGACTTTTCAGTGCAAAAATGGTTTTCCAAATTTGATTTGAAATCTGATTTTTGGCAATTAGGCATTCATCCCTGTTGAACGTCCTAAAAGCAGAGCTTTTGCATACCTAACCAAGCATTTCCAGTGGAAAGTAATGCCTTTTGGATTAAAACCCCGCACCATCTTTATTTCAAAAAGCCATGGTCAAGATTTTTGAACCACTATTGCACTCTGCACCGGTTTATATTGATGACATCCTACTTTTCGGTTCTTCAAAGGATGAACATATAAACTTATTACGCCAATTTGCTCAAATTGTTAAAAAACTATGGCGTAATGCTTTACGAAAAGAAAATGATCTTGGCAAAGACAGAAATTACTTTCCTAGGAATGCATTTTAGTGCGGTACATACTCTCCCGGACATCACATCTCTCGAAGAATTGCGTAAGTTTCCCGAGTCTAATCTTACACGTAAACAAGTCCAACAGTTTCTTGGTGTAGTCAACTATGTTCGAGACTTTCTCCCCAGAGCCTCCGAACATATTCATCCTCTCACTAAGATGCTCAGAAAAGAATCCATCCTCTTGGACACTGCATGAGACTCAAGCCGTAGTCTGCTCTCAAAGAACAAGTATCTCGGATACAAAAAGCTGCATTTGCCAACTACTCGTCAAAGATACTTCAGATCGATGCCAGTGACAAATATTGGAGTGTCTGCTTTTACTTGAAGAAATCAATGGAACCCGAGACATTTATGTGGATTTGCAAGTGGAAGATTCAAACCGCAGAAATACATTATCATTCCACCTTCAAAGAAATCCTTGTTTGTCAAAAAATGGGATAAAGAAATTCGCTTTTTATCTCGGAGGGTCAAAGTTCTTAGTTGAAACTGATATGAGTTCATTTCCTAAGATGTTGCAGTTCAAGCGTAAGCAAGTCCCAAATCCTCAATCGCTCGGGATGGTCAACGTGGTTTGCGTAATATTCTTTGAGGTCAAACATATCAAAGGTAAATCTAATGTAGTGGCTGATTTCCTTTCCCGACTCGAATCCTTTGCCACCAAAACCCCATGATAGCTATGATCCGACCCGCTAATCCCGATCATCCCCGGACCATCGATTGTCCCCTCCCGCTTTTCCTCCAGATTATCCAGTTCCATGTTACGTTGACTCAATGATCCAAAAGAGAAATTTTTATGAGTTACAAATCTTTAGATAATTTGGAGGATCCATCCTTAAACCATCCCGGAGTTAATCCAGTATTTCCACTTTCAGTCAGGGTTTTCATTCTTCGACCGATGATTTCCCTACTCCAAATGAAAATGGTTCTTTTTGGTATCTCTACTAAGAGTATCATATTCTCATTGAAATCAATTCGGCAAAGATTTCTTAAAGGTTTTACCCCCAAGTCTCTTTGAATTTTTTAACCCTGGTTTAAACCTTTAGAAGAATGGAAGAATATCTTTCTTACCTTCCCCAAAACATTTCCTTCTTTTTGATATTCATCGACCCATCACTTCCGACTTCACAGTCCCACCCATACTCTCATCCAGTATCAGGGTTAATTCCATCACTATTCTTGATCTCCCCTACAAATATTCTCGAGGCCCAAAAATACATCTTTGTTGAAAAATAAGATAATGTCTCAAGAAATTTGGCTCGGTGATTATGGTTCTTGGAACTACTCTACCAACCATCCTCATGAGATAAATATCAAGATAGCACATGCCCGGTACCTCCAACACCCTGCCCGATTCCCGACCCGATTCATGTAAACACCTTTTGACTACTTTAACCTTCACCCGACCAAACTCTTTCTCACCATCACATGAATTTAACTTTCCACGCCCGGTCTCTAGTAATATTGCTCGACCACTTCGTACACCTCTCGCCGGGAAAAAGATGCTCTCAAAGGAAGAGGAAAAAAGCAAAGGCACATGCTCTGCATCGAGACATCATTATTGAGCGCAATATCACCGACTCTCGGCTCCACCGAGTAGTGATGTTTCCACACCGACTACTTCGGGAGGAATACATGATGGGAAGACCTTTATATTTAAGTGCTCTCATCTTGTTGTTGTCTTTATTGTCCAGTAGTCATCGTTGTTTGTTTCTAGCCGATTAAAGCTAATAGTGTGGTGTGACGTAAGCCATGACTTCATCTGCTATCCTTATGTAAGCAAGTGATGTCACGACTCAATAATTGAGCCTTCTAGACTTTTCTTAGAGCTCTATATAAAGAGCCCTCCTTTGTATTGAGAAGGCGGACTAAGTTTCCCCGAGTAATAATATCCTTTGTGTTTTACAAACATGTCTCTCTAAGTTTCCTATACTCTTCTTCTCTCGCTTCTATTTACGATATGGCTTTAGCTTAGATCCTTGTTCTAAGTGATACTTAGAAATTGTTAGTATTCCTCCTGAATGATGGATTTCATTCTTGCTTGGATTGTTGAAAGATAAGAGGGACAGGATCCTTTGAGAGCCCACGAAGTTAGCCGTTGTGTTGATCCAAGTCATACCTTCTGCAGATACCCAGTGCTTTGGATTTTTGAAGTTATTCTCTTTCGAATACTTTCAGTTTCTGGTCTTTTATGCATTCAATAAATTCCCATACACACAAGTGTAGGATTTACAAAAGAATAGAACTACTAAGCATATTTGACATACACTTCAAGTCTTCAATGTCTTTCATCATCTTTGAACAAAATTCTTCAACCTTAATAATATTGAAAACATTTTGTGCAAATAGGCAAGTCATTTAAACATTTTCAAACTCAAAAAATCGTTACTAAAAATACTTTGATCATACAAAGTGTTTACTCAAGATCATCCGAGGTTCAAAAAAGGTACTTGCGATTAAAAGTTCACTCAAAGCCATTTACGATTCAAAACAATTTTTTTGTTGCTCTTTTATGCATTCAATAAATTCCCTATACACACAAGTGTAGGATTTACAAAAGAATAGAACTACTAAGCATATTTGACATACACTTCAAGTCTTCAATGCCTTTCATCATTTTTTGAACAAAATTCTTCAATCTTCATTCACTTTGACTCATTGAAGTTGTTCTTGCATTTTTGCTTGAAGGAAACAAGACTTCGTACTTGTTTAATCCAACAATCCTATCACACAATTGACACAAAGATTAGTCCACATCAATGTGTGTCATTATTCAAAACTTAATTAGAACTTAATGATTTACCTAAGAGCTAATAATTTCCTTTTATGAATTTAGATAGAGCAGATTATGAATACTTGTTTCAAAGAGATGACAGATTATGAATGCTTGAAGGCAACAAGACTTCGTACTTCTTTAATCCAACAATCCTATCACACAATTGACACAAAGATTAGTCCACATAAATGTTTGTCATTATTCAAAACTTAATTAGAATTTCATGATTTGCCCTAGGGCTAACAATTTCCTTTTATGAATTTAGCTAGAGCTGATTGAATATATTTGTTTCGATGAGATGATAGTTTGATCAATGACAAAGCAATAAACAATCTTGGATCAATGAACACAAACAATCTATAGTGGTTCGATATCTTCAAGATCTACGTCGGCTACCTGGAGCATACACTCAAAGATTTCAATCGATCTACTATATGTTCAAGTTCAACAATTACATAAGAGGCTCACCACACAATGGTTCTACAATCACAACCTCTTTTGTAATTCTACAAACAAGGTTCACCCTACCAAACGATTTTATATCTATAAACAACTTTGAATTAATGTGTTCGAGCTTGCGTCCCGAATTTTTTCTGAAGCACAAGCAATCATTTTCAAAGTTTGGACGTCCCGAACTTACGTCCGAACTCATCAAACTTTGTCAAATCATTGAAAATCAACCTTAATAATATTGAAAACACTTTGTGGAAATAGGCAAGTCATTTAAACATTTTCAAACTCAAAAACCGTTACTAAAATACTTTGATCATACAGTGTTTACTCAAGATCATCCGAGGTTCAAAAAAACGTACTTGTGATTTAAAAAGTTCACTCAAAAGCCATTTACGATTCAAAACAAGTTTTTGTTGCTCTTTTATGCATTCAATAAATTCCCATACACACAAGTGTAGGATTTACAAAAAGAATAGAACTACTAAGCATATTTGACATACACTTCAAGTCTTCAATGTCTTTCATCATCTTTGAACAAAATTCTTCAACCTTAATAATATTGAAAACATTTTGTGCAAATAGGCAAGTCATTTAAACATTTTCAAACTCAAAAACCGTTACTAAAATACTTTGATCATACAGTGTTTACTCAAGATCATCTGAGGTTCAAAAAACGTACTTGTGATTTAAAAGTTCACTCAAAGCCATTTACGATTCAAAACAAGTTTTTGTTGCTCTTTTATGCATTCAATAAATTCCCATACACACAAGTGTAGGATTTACAAAAGAATAGAACTACTAAGCATATTTGACATACACTTCAAGTCTTCAATGTCTTTCATCATCTTTGAACAAAATTCTTCAATCTTCATTCACTTTGACTCATTGAAGTTGTTCTTGCATTTTGGCTTGAAGGCAACAAGACTTCGTACTTGTTTAATACAACAATCCTATCACACAATTGACACAAAGATTAGTCCACATAAATGTGTGTCATTATTCAAAACTTAATTAGAACTTAATGATTTGCCTAAGTGATAACAATTTCTTTTATGAATTTTGATAGAAAGCTGATTATGAATACTTGTTTCAAAGAGATGACAGATTATGAATGCTTGAAGGCAACAAGACTTAGTACTTGTTTAATCCAACATTCCTATCACACAATTGACACAAAGATTAGTCCACATCAATGTTTGTCATTATTCAAATTAGAACTTCATGATTTGCCCTAAGGGCTAACAATTTCCTTTTATGAATTTAGCTAGAGCTGATTATGAATACTTGTTTCAGTGAGATGATAGTTAGATCAATGACAAAGCAATAAACAATCTAGAATCAATGAACACAAACAATTTAAAGTGGTTCGATCTCTTCAAGATCTACGTCGGCTACCTGGAGCATACACTCAAATATTTCAATCGATCTACTATATGTTCAAGTTCAACAATTACATAAGAGGCTCACCACACAATGGTTCTACACTCACAACCTCTTTTGCAATTCTACAAACAAGGTTCACCCTACCAAAGGATTTTATATCTACAAACAACTTTGAATCAATGTGTCCGAACTTGCGTCCGAATTTCTCTGGAAGCACAGCAATCATTTTCAAAGTTTGGACGTCCGAACTTGCGTCCGAACTCATCAAACTTTGTCAAATCATTTAAAATCAACCTTACTTAATAATATTGAAAACATTTTGTGTAAATAGGCAAGTCATTTAAACATTTTCAAACTCAAAAACCGTTACTAAAATACTTTGATCATACAGTGTTTACTCAAGATCATCTGAGGTTCAAAAAACGTACTTGTGATTTAAAAGTTCACTCAAAGCCATTTACGATTCAAAACAAGTTTTTGTTGCTCTTTTATGCATTCAATAAATTCCCATACACACAAGTGTAGGATTTACAAAAGAATAGAATTACAAAGCTTATTTGACATACACTTCAAGTCTTCAATATCTTTCATCATCTTTGAACAAAATTCTTCAACCTTAATAATATTGAAAACATTTTGTGCAAATAGGCAAGTCATTTAAACATTTTAAAACTCAAAAACCGTTACTCTAATATACTTTGATCATACAGTGTTTACTCAAGATCATCTGAGGTTCAAAAAACGTACTTGCGATTTAAAAGTTCACTCAAAGCCATTACGATTCAAAACAATTTTTTGTTGCTCTTTTATGCATTCAATAAATTCCCATACACACAAGTATAGTATTTACAAAAGAATAGAACTACTAAGCATATTTGACATACACTTCAAGTCTTCAATGCCTTTCATCATTTTTGAACAAAATTCTTCAATTTTCATTCACTTTGACTCATTGAAGTTGTTCTTGCATTTTGGATTGAAGGCAACAAGACTTCGTACTTGTTTAATCCAACAATCCTATCACACAATTGACACAAAGATTAGTCCACATTAATGTGTGTCATTATTCAAAACTTAATTAGAACTTAATGATTTGCCTAAGAGATACCAATTTCCTTTTATGAATTTAGATAGAGCAGATTATGAATACTTGTTTCAAAGAGATGACAGATTATGAATGCTTGAAGGCAACAAGACTTCGTACTTCTTTAATACAACAATCCTATCACACAATTGACACAAAGATCAGTCCACATAAATGTTTGTCATTATTCAAAACTTAATTAGAACTTCATGATTTGCCCTAAGGCTAACAATTACTTTTATGAATTTAGCCAGAGCTGATTATGAATATTTGTTTCAGTGAGATGATAGTTAGATCAATGACAAAGCAATAAACAATCTAGAATCAATGAACACAAACAATTTAAAGTGGTTCGATCTCTTCAAGATCTACGTCGGCTACCTGGAGCATACACTCAAATATTTCAATCGATCTACTATATGTTCAAGTTCAACAATTACATAAGAGGCTCGCCACACAATGGTTCTACACTCGCAACCTCTTTTGTAATTCTACAAACAATGTTCACCCTACCAAAGGATTTTATATCTACAAACAACTTTGAATCAAAGTGTCCGAACTTGCGTCCCGAATTTCTCTGAAGCACAACAGATCATTTTCAAAGTTTGGACGTCCCGAACTTGCGTCCCGAACTCATCAAACTTTGTCAAATCATTTAAAATCAACCTTACTTAATAATATTGAAAACATTTTTGTGTAAATAGGCAAGTCATTTAAAATTTTCAAACTCAAAAACCGTTACTAAAATACTTTGATCATACAAAGTGTTTACTCAAGATCATCCGAGGTTCAAAAACGTACTTGTGATTTAAAAAGTTCACTCAAAGCCATTTACGATTCAAAACAAGTTTTTGTTGCTCTTTTATGCATTCAATAAATTCCCATACACACAAGTGTAGGATTTACAAAAGAATAGAACTACTAAGCATATTTGACATACACTTCAAGTCTTCAATGTCTTTCATCATCTTTGAACAAAATTCTTCAACCTTAATAATATTGAAAACATTTTGTACAAATAGGCAAGTCATTTAAACATTTTCAAACTAAAAAATCGTTACTAAAATACTTTGATCATACAGTGTTTACTCAAGATCATCTGAGGTTTAAAAAAACGTACTTGTGATTTAAAAGTTCACTCAAAGCCATTTACGATTCAAAACAAGTTTTTGTTGCTCTTTTATGCATTCAATAAATTCCCATACACACAAGTGTAGGATTTACAAAAGAATAGAACTACTAAGCATATTTGACATACACTTCAAGTCTTCAATGTCTTTCATCATCTTTGAACAAAATTCTTCAACCTTAATAATGTTGAAAACATTTTGTGCAAATAGGCAAGTCATTTAAACATTTTCAAACTCAAAAACCGTTACTCTAATATACTTTGATCATACAGTGTTTACTCAAGATCATCTGAGGTTCAAAAAACGTACTTGTGATTTAAAAGTTCACTCAAAGCCATTACGATTCAAAACAATTTTTTGTTGCTCTTTTATGCATTCAATAAATTCCCATACACACAAGTGTAGGATTTACAAAAGAATAGAACTACTAAGCATATTTGACATACACTTCAAGTCCTCAATGTCTTTCATCATCTTTGAACAAAATTCTTCAATCTTCATTCACTTTGACTCATTGAAGTTGTTCTTGCATTTTGGCTTGAAGGCAACAAGACTTCGTACTTGTTTAATACAACAATCCTATCACACAATTGACACAAAGATTAGTCCACATTAATGTGTGTCATTATTCAAAACTTAATTAGAACTTAATGATTTGCCTAAGTGATAACAATTTCCTTTTATGAATTTTGATAGAGCAGATTATGAATACTTGTTTCAAAGAGATGACAGATTATGAATGCTTGAAGGCAACAAGACTTAGTACTTGTTTAATCCAACATTCCTATCACACAATTGACACAAAGATTAGTCCACATCAATGTTTGTCATTATTCAAAAACTTAATTAGAACTTCATGATTTGCCCTAAGGGCTAACAATTTCCTTTTGTGAATTTAGCTAGATCTGATTATGAATATTTGTTTCAGTGAGATGATAGTTAGATCAATGACAAAGCAATAAACAATCTAGAATCAATGAACACAAACAATTTAAAGTGGTTCGATCTCTTCAAGATCTACGTCGGCTACCTGGAGCATACACTCAAATATTTCAATCGATCTACTATATGTTCAAGTTCAACAATTACATAAGAGGCTCACCAAACAATGGTTCTACACTCACAACCTCTTTTGCAATTCTACAAACAAGGTTCACCATACCAAAGGATTTTATATCTACAAACAACTTTGAATCAAAGTGTCCGAACTTGCGTCCGAATTTCTCTGGAAGCACAGCAATCATTTTCAAAGTTGGACGTCCGAACTTGCGTCCGAACTCATCAAACTTTGTCAAATCATTTAAAATCAACCTCATTTAATAATATTGAAAACATTTTGTGTAAATAGGCAAGTCATTTAAAATTTTCAAACTCAAAAACCGTTACTAAAATACTTTGATCATACAGTGTTTACTCAAGATCATCTGAGGTTCAAAAAACGTACTTGTGATTTAAAAGTTCACTCAAAGCCATTTACGATTCAAAACAAGTTTTTGTTGCTCTTTTATGCATTCAATAAATTCCTATACACACAAGTGTAGGATTTACAAAAGAATAGAACTACTAAGCATATTTGACATACACTTCAAGTCTTCAATGTCTTTCATCATCTTTGAACAAAAATTCTTCAACATTAATAATATTGAAAACATTTTGTGCAAATAGGCAAAGTCATTTAAACATTTTCAAACTAAAAAACCCGCTACTAAAATACTTTGATCATACAAAGTGTTTACTCAAGATCATCCGAGGTTCAAAAAACGTACTTTGCGATTTAAAAGTTCACTCAAAGCCAATACTGATTCAAAACAATTTTTTGTTGCTCTTTTATGCATTCAATAAATTCCCTATACACACAAGTGTAGGATTTACAAAAGAATAGAACTACTAAGCTTATTTGACATACACTTCAAGTCTTCAATATCTTTCATCATCTTTGAACAAAATTCTTCAACCTTAATAATATTGAAAACATTTTGTGCAAATAGGCAAGTCATTTAAACATTTTCAAACTCAAAAACCGTTACTAAAATACTTTGATCATACAGTGTTTACTCAAGATCATCTGAGGTTCAAAAAATGTACTTGCGATTTAAAAGTTCACTCAAAGCCAATACGATTCAAAACAATTTTTTGTTGCTCTTTTATGCATTCAATAAATTCCCATACACACAAGTGTAGGGTTTACAAAAGAATAGAACTACTAAGCATATTTGGCATACACTTCAAGTCTTCAATGCCTTTCATCATTTTTGAACAAAATTCTTCAATCTTCGTTCACTTTGACTCATTGAAGTTGTTCTTGCATTTTGGCTTGAAGGCAACAAGACTTCGTACTTGTTTAATCCAACAATCCTATCACACAATTGACACAAAGATTAGTCCACATCAATGTGTGTCATTATTCAAAACTTAATTAGAACTTAATGATTTACCTAAGAGCTAATAATTTCCTTTTATGAATTTAGATAGAGCAGATTATGAATACTTGTTTCAATGAGATGACAGATTATGAATGCTTGAAGGCAACAAGACTTCGTACTTCTTTAATCCAACAATCCTATCACACAATTGACACAAAGATTAGTCCACATAAATTTTTGTCATTATTCAAAACTTAATTAGAATTTTATGATTCGCCCTAAGGGCTAACAATTTCCTTTTATGAATTTAGCTAGAGCTGATTATGAATATTTGTTTCAGTGAGATGATAGTTTGATCAATGACAAAGCAATAAACAATCTAGGATCAATGAACACAAACAATTTATAGTGGTTCGATATCTTCAAGATCTACGTCGGCTGCCTGGAGCATACACTCAAAGATCTCAATCGATCTATTATATGTTATAGTTCCACAATTACATAAGAGGCTCACCACACGACGGATTCTACACTCACAACCTCTTTTTCAATTCTACAAACAATGTTCACCATACCAAAGGATTTTATATCTACAAACAACTTTGAATTAATGTGTCCGAACTTGCGTCCGAATTTTTTCGAAGCACGAAAGATCATTTTCAAAGTTTGACGTCCGAACTTGCGTCCGAACTCATCAAACTTTGTCAAATCATTGAAAATCAACCTTAATAATATTGAAAACATTTTGTGGAAATAGGCAAGTCATTTAAACATTTTCAAACTCAAAAACCGTTACTAAAATACTTTGATCATATAGTGTTTACTCAAGATCATCTGAGGTTCAAAAAACGTACTTGTGATTTAAAAGTTCACTCAAAGCCATTTACGATTCAAAACAAGTTTTTGTTGCTCTTTTATGCATTCAATAAATTCCCATACACACAAGTGTAGGATTTACAAAAAGAATAGAACTACTAAGCATATTTGACATACACTTCAAGTCTTCAATGTCTTTCATCATCTTTGAACAAAATTCTTCAACCTTAATAATATTGAAAACATTTTTGTGCAAATAGGCAAGTCATTTAAACATTTTCAAACTCAAAAACCGTTACTAAAATACTTTGATCATACAAAGTGTTTACTCAAGATCATCTCGAGGTTCAAAAAACGTACTTTGCGATTTAAAAGTTCACTCAAAGCCATTACGATTCAAAATAATTTTTTTGTTGCTCTTTTATGCATTCAATAAATTCCCATACACACAAGTGTAGGATTTACAAAAGAATAGAACTACTAAGCATATTTGACATACACTTCAAGTCTTCAATGTCTTTCATCATCTTTGAACAAAATTCTTCAACCTTAATAATATTGAAAACATTTTGTGCAAATAGGCAAGTCATTTAAACATTTTCAAACTCAAAAACCGTTACTAAAATACTTTGATCATACAGTGTTTACTCAAGATCATCTGAGGTTCAAAAAACGTACTTGCGATTTAAAAGTTCACTCAAAGCCATTACGATTCAAAACAATTTTTTGTTGCTCTTTTATGCATTCAATAAATTCCCATACACACAAGTGTAGGATTTACAAAAGAATAGAACTACTAAGCATATTTGACATACACTTCAAGTCTTCAATATCTTTCATCATCTTTGAACAAAATTCTTCAACCTTAATAATATTGAAAACATTTTGTGCAAATAGGCAAGTCATTTAAACATTTTCAAACTCAAAAACCGTTACTAAAATACTTTGATCATACAGTGTTTACTCAAGATCATCCGAGGTTCAAAAACGTACTTGCGATTTAAAAGTTCACTCAAAGCCATTACGATTCAAAATAATTTTTTGTTGCTCTTTTATGCATTCAATAAATTCCCAAACACACAAGTGTAGGGTTTACAAAAGAATAGAACTACTAAGCATATTTGGCATACACTTCAAGTCTTCAATGCCTTTCATCATCTTTGAACAAAATTCTTCAATCTTCGATCACTTTGACTCATTGAAGTTGTTCTTGCATTTTGGCTTGAAGGCAACAAGACTTCGTACTTGTTTAATCCAACAATCCTATCACACAATTGACACAAAGATTAGTCCACATCAATGTTTGTCATTATTCAAAACTTAATTAGAACTTAATGATTTACCTAAGAGCTAATAATTTCCTTTTATGAATTTAGATAGAGCAGATTATGAATACTTGTTTCAAAGAGATGACAGATTATGAATGCTTGAAGGCAACAAGACTTCGTACTTCTTTAATCCAACAATCCTATCACACAATTGACACAAAGATTAGTCCACATAAATTTTTGTCATTATTCAAAACTTAATTAGAATTTCATGATTTGCCCTAAGGGCTAACAATTTCCTTTTATGAATTTAGCTAGATCTGATTATGAATATTTGTTTCAGTGAGATGATAGTTAGATCAATGACAAAGCAATAAACAATCTAGAATCAATGAACACAAACAATTTAAAGTGGTTCGATCTCTTCAAGATCTACGTCTGCTACCCTGGAGCATACACTCAAAGATTTCAATCGATCTACTATATGTTCAAGTTCAACAATTACATAAGAGGCTCACCACACAATGGTTCTACACTCACAACCTCTTTTGCAATTCTACAAACAAGGTTCACCCTACCAAAGGATTTTATATCTACAAACAACTTTGAATTAATGTGTCCGAACTTTAGCGTCCCAATTTCTCTCGGAAGCACAAGCAATCATTTTCAAAGTTTGGGACGTCCCGAACTTGCGTCCCGAACTCATCAAACTTTGTCAAATCATTTAAAATCAACCTTACTTAATAATATTGAAAACATTTTGTGTAAATAGGCAAGTCATTTAAAATTTTCAAACTCAAAAACCGTTACTAAAAATACTTTGATCATACAGTGTTTACTCAAGATCATCTGAGGTTCAAAAAATGTACTTGTGATTTAAAAGTTCACTCAAAGCCATTTACTGATTCAAAACAAGTTTTTGTTGCTCTTTTATGCATTCAATAAATTCCCATACACACAAGTGTAGGATTTACAAAAGAATAGAACTACTAAGCATATTTGACATACACTTCAAGTCTTCAATGTCTTTCATCATCTTTGAACAAAATTCTTCAACCTTAATAATATTGAAAACATTTTGTGCAAATAGGCAAGTCATTTAAACATTTTCAAACTCAAAAACCGTTACTAAAATACTTTGATCATACAGTGTTTACTCAAGATCATCTGAGGTTCAAAAAACGTACTTGCGATTTAAAAGTTCACTCAAAGCCATTACGATTCAAAATAATTTTTTGTTGCTCTTTTATGCATTCAATAAATTCCCAAACACACAAGTGTAGGGTTTACAAAAGAATAGAACTACTAAGCATATTTGGCATACACTTCAAGTCTTCAATGCCTTTCATCATTTTTGAACAAAATTCTTCAATCTTCGTTCACTTTGACTCATTGAAGTTGTTCTTGCATTTTGGCTTGAAGGCAACAAGACTTCGTACTTGTTTAATCCAACAATCCTATCACACAATTGACACAAAGATTAGTCCACATCAATGTGTGTCATTATTCAAAACTTAATTAGAACTTAATGATTTACCTAAGAGCTAATAATTTCCTTTTATGAATTTAGATAGAGCAGATTATGAATACTTGTTTCAAAGAGATGACAGATTATGAATGCTTGAAGGCAACAAGACTTCGTACTTCTTTAATCCAACAATCCTATCACACAATTGACACAAAGATTAGTCCACATAAATTTTTGTCATTATTCAAAACTTAATTAGAATTTCATGATTTGCCCTAAGGGCTAACAATTTCCTTTTATGAATTTAGCTAGATCTGATTATGAATATTTGTTTCAGTGAGATGATAGTTAGATCAATGACAAAGCAATAAACAATCTAGAATCAATGAACACAAACAATTTAAAGTGGTTCGATCTCTTCAAGATCTACGTCGGCTACCTGGAGCATACACTCAAATATTTCAATCGATCTACTATATGTTCAAGTTCAACAATTACATAAGAGGCTCACCAAACAATGGTTCTACACTCACAACCTCTTTTTCAATTCTACAAACAATGTTCACCATACCAAAGGATTTTATATCTACAAACAACTTTGAATCAAAGTGTCCGAACTTGCGTCCGAATTTCTCTGGAAGCACAGCAATCATTTTCAAAGTTTGGACGTCCGAACTTGCGTCCGAACTCATCAAACTTTGTCAAATCATTTAAAATCAACCTTACTTAATAATATTGAAAACATTTTGTGTAAATAGGCAAGTCATTTAAAATTTTCAAACTCAAAAACCGTTACTAAAATACTTTGATCATATAGTGTTTACTCAAGATCATCTGAGGTTCAAAAAACGTACTTGTGATTTAAAAGTTCACTCAAAGCCATTTACGATTCAAAACAAGTTTTTGTTGCTCTTTTATGCATTCAATAAATTCCCATACACACAAGTGTAGGATTTACAAAAGAATAGAACTACTAAGCATATTTGACATACACTTCAAGTCTTCAATGTCTTTCATCATCTTTGAACAAAATTCTTCAACCTTAATAATATTGAAAACATTTTGTGCAAATAGGCAAGTCATTTAAACATTTTCAAACTCAAAAACCGTTACTAAAATACTTTGATCATACAGAGTGTTTACTCAAGATCATCTCGAGGTTCAAAAACGTACTTGCGATTTAAAAGTTCACTCAAAGCCATTACGATTCAAAACAATTTTTTTGTTGCTCTTTTATGCATTCAATAAATTCCCATACACACAAGTGTAGGATTTACAAAAGAATAGAACTACTAAGCATATTTGACATACACTTCAAGTCTTCAATGCCTTTCATCATTTTTGAACAAAATTCTTCAATCTTCATTCACTTTGACTCATTGAAGTTGTTCTTGCATTTTGGCTTGAAGGCAACAAGACTTCGTACTTGTTTAATCCAACAATCCTATCACACAATTGACACAAAGATTAGTCCACATTAATGTGTGTCATTATTCAAAACTTAATTAGAACTTAATGATTTGCCTAAGTGATAACAATTTCCTTTTATGAATTTAGATAGAGCAGATTATGAATACTTGTTTCAAAGAGATGACAGATTATGAATGCTTGAAGGCAACAAGACTTCGTACTTCTTTAATCCAACAATCCTATCACACAATTGACACAAAGATTAGTCCACATAAATGTTTGTCATTATTCAAAACTTAATTAGAATTTCATGATTTGTCCTAAGGGCTAACAATTTCCTTTTATGAATTTAGCTAGAGCTGATTGTGAATATTTGTTTCAGTTAGATGATAGTTAGATCAATGACAAAGCAATAAACAATCTAGGATCAATGAACACAAACAATTTATAGTGGTTCGATATCTTCAAGATCTACGTCGGCTACCTGGAGCATACACTCAAAGATCTCAATCGATCTATTATATTTTATAGTTCCACAATTACCTAAGAGGCTCACCACACAACGGTTCTACACTCACAACTTCTTTTGCAATTCTACAAACAAGGTACACCCTACCAAACGATTATATATCTACAAACAACTTTGAATTAATGTGTCCGAGCTTGCGTCCGAATTTTTCTGGAAGCACAGCAATCATTTTCAAAGTTTGGACGTCCGAACTTGCGTCCGAACTCATCAAACTTTGTCAAATCATTGAAAATCAACCTTAATAATATTGAAAACATTTTGTGCAAATAGGCAAGTCATTTAAACATTTTCAAACTCAAAATCCGTTACTAATATACTTTGATCATACAGTGTTTACTCAAGATCATATGAGGTTCAAAAAACGTACTTGTGATTTAAAAGTTCACTCAAAGCCGTTTACGATTCTCTTTTATGCATTCAATAAATTCCCATACACACAAGTGTAGGATTTACAAAAGAATAGAACTACAAAGCATATTTGACATACACTTCAAGTCTTCAATGCCTTTCATCATCTTTGAACAAAATTCTTCAATCTTCATTCACTTTGACTCGTTGAAGTTGTTCTTGCATTTTGGCTTGAAGGCAACAAAACTTCGTACTTGTTTAATCCAACATTCCTATCACACAATTGACACAAAGATTAGTCCACATCAATGTTTGTAATTATTCAAATTTAATCAGAAATTAATGATTTGCCCTAAGGGCTAACAATTTCTTTTTATGAATTTAGATAGAGCAGATTATGAATACTTGTTTCAATAAGATGACAGATTATGAATGCTTGAAGGCAACAAGACTTCGTACTTCTTTAATCCAACAATCCTATCACACAATTGACACAAAGATCAGTCCACATAATTGTTTGTCATTATTCAAAACTTAATTAGAACTTCATGATTTGCCCTAAGGCTAACAATTACTTTTATGAATTTAGCCAGAGCTGATTATGAATATTTGTTTCAGTGAGATGATAGTTAGATCAATGACAAAGCAATAAACAATCTAGAATCAATGAACACAAACAATTTAAAGTGGTTCGATCTCTTCAAGATCTACGTCGGCTACCTGGAGCATACACTCAAATATTTCAATCGATCTACTATATGTTCAAGTTCAACAATTACATAAGAGGCTCGCCACACAATGGTTCTACACTCACAACCTCTTTTGCAATTCTACAAACAAGGTTCACCCTACCAAAGGATTTTATATCTACAAACAACTTTGAATCAAAGTGTCCGAACTTGCGTCCGAATTTTTCTGGAAGCACAGCAATGATTTTCAAAGTTTGGACGTCCGAACTTGCGTCCGAACTCATCAAACTTTGTCAAATCATTTAAAATCAACCTTACTTAATAATATTGAAAACATTTTGTGTAAATAGGCAAGTCATTTAAAATTTTCAAACTCAAAAACCGTTACTAAAATACTTTGATCATACAGTGTTTACTCAAGATCATCTGAGGTTCAAAAAACGTACTTGTGATTTAAAAGTTCACTCAAAGCCATTTACGATTCAAAACAAGTTTTTGTTACTCTTTTATGCATTCAATAAATTCCCAAACACACAAGTGTAGGGTTTACAAAAGAATAAAACTACTAAGCATATTTGACATACACTTCAAGTCTTCAATGCCTTTCATCATCTTTGAACAAAATTCTTCAATCTTCATTCACTTTGACTCGTTGAAGTTGTTCTTGCATTTTGGCTTGAAGGCAACAAAACTTCGTACTTGTTTAATCCAACAATCCTATCACACAATTGACACAAAGATTAGTCCACATCAATGTTTGTAATTATTCAAATTTAATCAGAAATTAATGATTTGCCCTAAGGGCTAACAATTTCTTTTTATGAATTTAGATAGAGCAGATTATGAATACTTGTTTCAATGAGATGACAGATTATGAATGCTTGAAGGCAACAAGACTTCGTACTTCTTTAATCCAACAATCCTATCACACAATTGACACAAAGATCAGTCCACATAATTGTTTGTCATTATTCAAAACTTAATTAGAACTTCATGATTTGCCCTAAGGCTAACAATTACTTTTATGAATTTAGCCAGAGCTGATTATGAATATTTGTTTCAGTGAGATGATAGTTAGATCAATGACAAAGCAATAAACAATCTAGAATCAATGAACACAAACAATTTAAAGTGGTTCGATCTCTTCAAGATCTACGTCGGCTACCTGGAGCATACACTCAAATATTTCAATCGATCTACTATATGTTCAAGTTCAACAATTACATAAGAGGCTCGCCACACAATGGTTCTACACTCACAACCTCTTTTGCAATTCTACAAACAAGGTTCACCCTACCAAACGATTTTATATCTATAAACAACTTTGAATTAATGTGTTCGAGCTTGCGTCCGAATTTTTCTGGAAGCACAGCAATCATTTTCAAAGTTTGGACGTCCGAACTTGCGTCCGAACTCATCAAACTTTGTCAAATCATTTAAAATCAACCTTACTTAATAATATTGAAAACATTTTGTGTAAATAGGCAAGTCATTTAAAATTTTCAAACTCAAAAACCGTTACTAAAATACTTTGATCATACAGTGTTTACTCAAGATCATCTGAGGTTCAAAAAACGTACTTGTGATTTAAAAGTTCACTCAAAGCCATTTATGATTCAAAACAAGTTTTTGTTGCTCTTTTATGCATTCAATAAATTCCCAAACACACAAGTGTAGGGTTTACAAAAGAATAAAACTACTAAGCATATTTAACATACACTTCAAGTATTCAATGCCTTTCATCATCTTTGAACAAAAATCTTCAATCTTCAATCACTTCGACTCGTTGAAGTTGTTCTTGAATTTTGGCTTGAAGGCAACAAGACTTAGTACTTGTTTAATCCAACATTCCTATCACACAATTGACACAAAGATTAGTCCACATCAATGTTTGTCATTATTCAAATTAGAACTTCATGATTTGCCCTAAGGGC
This sequence comes from Rauvolfia tetraphylla, assembly GCA_030512225.1. Taxonomy (NCBI): domain Eukaryota; kingdom Viridiplantae; phylum Streptophyta; class Magnoliopsida; order Gentianales; family Apocynaceae; genus Rauvolfia; species Rauvolfia tetraphylla. The sequence continues at coordinate 107,263 of JAJQKT010000041.1, read as the reverse complement.
TAACAATTTCCTTTTATGAATTTAGCTAGAGCTGATTATGAATATTTGTTTCAGTTAGATGATAGTTAGATCAATGACAAAGCAATAAACAATCTAGAATCAATGAACACAAACAATTTATAGTGGTTCGATCTCTTCAAGATCTACGTCGGCTACCTTGAGCGTACACTCAATAATTTCAATCGATCTACTCTATGTTCAAGTTCAACAATTACATAAGAGGCTCACCACACAAGGGTTCTACACTCACAACCTCTTTTGCAATTTTACAAACAAGGTTCACCCTACCAAAGGATTTTATATCTACAAACAACTTTGAATCAAAGTGTCCGAACTTGCGTCCGAATTTCTCTGGAAGCACAGCAATCATTTTCAAAGTTTGGACGTCCGAACTTGCGTCCGAACTCATCAAACTTTGTCAAATCATTTAAAATCAACCTTACTTAATAATATTGAAAACATTTTGTGTAAATAGGCAAGTCATTTAAAATTTTCAAACTCAAAAAACGTTACTAAAATACTTTGATCATACAGTGTTTACTCAAGATCATCTGAGGTTCAAAAATCGTACTTGTGATTTAAAAGTTCACTCAAAGCCATTTACGATTTAAAACAAGTTTTTGTTGCTCTTTTATGCATTCAATAAATTCCCAAACACACAAGTGTAGGGTTTACAAAAGAATAGAACTACTAAGCATATTTGACATACCCTTCAAGTCTTCAATGCCTTTCATCATCTTTGAACAAAAATCTTCAATTTTCAATCACTTCGACTCGTTGAAGTTGTTCTTGAATTTTGGCTTGAAGGCAACAAGACTTAGTACTTGTTTAATCCAACATTCCTATCACACAATTGACACAAAGATTAGTCCACATCAATGTTTGTCATTATTCAAAAACTTAATTAGAACTTCATGATTTGCCCTAAGGGCTAACAATTTCCTTTTATGAATTTAGCTAGATCTGATTATGAATATTTGTTTCAGTGAGATGATAGTTAGATCAATGACAAAGCAATAAACAATCAAGAATCAATGAACACAAACAATTTATAGTGGTTCGATCTCTTCAAGATCTACGTCGGCTACCTTGAGCGTACACTCAATAATTTTAATCGATCTACTCTATGTTCAAGTTCAACAATTACATAAGAGGCTCACCAAACAATGGTTCTACACTCACAACCTCTTTTGCAATTCTACAAACAAGGTTCACCCTACCAAAGGATTTTATATCTACAAACAACTTTGAATCAAAGTGTCCGAACTTGCGTCCGAATTTTTCTGGAAGCACAGCAATCATTTTCAAAGTTTGGATGTCCGAACATGCGTCCGAACTCATCAAACTTTGTCAAATCATTTAAAATCAACCTTACTTAATAATATTGAAAACATTTTGTGTAAATAGGCAAGTCATTTAAAATTTTCAAACTCAAAAAACGTTACTAAAATACTTTGATCATACAGTGTTTACTCAAGATCATCTGAGGTTCAAAAATCGTACTTGTGATTTAAAAGTTCACTCAAAGCCATTTACGATTTAAAACAAGTTTTTGTTGCTCTTTTATGCATTCAATAAATTCCCAAACACACAAGTGTAGGGTTTACAAAAGAATAGAACTACTAAGCATATTTGACATACCCTTCAAGTATTCAATGCCTTTCATCATCTTTGAACAAAAATCTTCAATCTTCAATCACTTCGACTCATTGAAGTTGTTCTTGCATTTTGGCTTGAAGGCAACAAGTCTTCGTACTTGTTTAATCCAACATTCCTATCATACAATTGACACAAAGATTAGTCCACATCAATGTTTGTAATTATTCAAAACTTAATCAGAAATTAATGATTTGATCTAAGGACTAACAATTTCTTTTTATGAATTTAGATAGAGCAGATTATGAATACTTGTTTCAATGAGATGACAGATTATGAATGCTTGAAGGCAAAAAGACTTCGTACTTCTTTAATCCAACAATCCTATCACACAATTGACACAAAGATCAGTCCACATAAATGTTTGTCATTATTCAAAACATAATTAGAACTTCATGATTTGCCCTAAGGCTAACAATTACTTTTATGAATTTAGCTAGAGCTGTTTATGAATATTTGTTTCAGTGAGATGATAGTTAGATCAATGACAAAGCAATAAACAATCTAGGATCAATGAACACAAACAATTTATAGTGTTTCGATATCTTCAAGATCTACGTTTGCTACCTGGAGCATACAATCAAAGATTTCAATCGATCTACTATATGTTCAAGTTCAACAATTACAAAAGAGACTCACCACACAATGGTTCTACACTCACAACCTCTTTTGCAATTCTACAAACAAGGTTCACCCTACCAAAGGATTTTATATCTACAAACAACTTTGAATCAAAGTGTCCGAACTTGCGTCCGAACTCATCAAACTTTGTCAAATCATTTAAAATCAACCTTACTTAATAATATTGAAAACATTTTGTGTAAATAGGCAAGTCATTTAAAATTTTCAAACTCAAAAAACGTTACTAAAATACTTTGATCATACAGTGTTTACTCAAGATCATCTGAGGTTCAAAAATCGTACTTGTGATTTAAAAGTTCACTCAAAGCCATTTACGATTGAAAACAAGTTTTTGTTGCTCTTTTATGCATTCAATAAATTCCCAAACACACAAGTGTAGGGTTTACAAAAGAATAGAACTACTAAGCATATTTGACATACCCTTCAAGTCTTCAATGCCTTTCATCATCTTTGAACAAAAATCTTCAATTTTCAATCACTTCGACTCGTTGAAGTTGTTCTTGAATTTTGGCTTGAAGGCAACAAGACTTAGTACTTGTTTAATCCAACATTCCTATCACACAATTGACACAAAGATTAGTCCACATCAATGTTTGTCATTATTCAAAAACTTAATTAGAACTTCATGATTTGCCCTAAGGGCTAACAATTTCCTTTTATGAATTTAGCTAGAGCTGATTATGAATATTTGTTTCAGTTAGATGATAGTTAGATCAATGACAAAGCAATAAACAATCTAGAATCAATGAACACAAACAATTTATAGTGGTTCGATCTCTTCAAAATCTACGTTGGCTACCTTGAGCGTACACTCAATAATTTCAATCGATCTACTCTATGTTCAAGTTCAACAATTACATAAGAGGCTCACCAAACAATGGTTCTACACTCACAACCTCTTTTGCAATTCTACAAACAAGGTTCACCCTACCAAAGGATTTTATATCTACAAACAACTTTGAATCAAAGTGTCCGAACTTGCGTCCCGAATTTCTCTCGAAGCACAAAGAATCATTTTCAAAGTTTGGACGTCCCGAACTTGCGTCCGAACTCATCAAACTTTGTCAAATCATTTAAAATCAACCTTACTTAATAATATTGAAAACATTTTGTGTAAATAGGCAAGTCATTTAAAATTTTCAAACTCAAAAAACGTTACTAAAATACTTTGATCATACAGTGTTTACTCAAGATCATCTGAGGTTCAAAAATCGTACTTGTGATTTAAAAGTTCACTCAAAGCCATTTACGATTCAAAACAAGTTTTTGTTGCTCTTTTATGCATTCAATAAATTCCCAAACACACAAGTGTAGGGTTTACAAAAGAATAGAACTACTAAGCATATTTGACATACACTTCAAGTATTCAATGCCTTACATCATCTTTGAACAAAAATCTTCAATCTTCAATCACTTCGACTCATTGAAGTTGTTCTTGCATTTAGGCTTGAAGGCAACAAGACTTCGTACTTGTTTAATCCAACATTCCTATCACACAATTGACACAAAGATTAGTCCACATCAATGTTTGTAATTATTCAAAACTTAATCAGAAATTAATGATTTGATCTAAGGACTAACAATTTCTTTTTATGAATTTAGATAGAGCAGATTATGAATACTTGTTTCAATGAGATGACAGATTATGAATGCTTGAAGGCAAAAAGACTTCGTACTTCTTTAATCCAACAATCCTATCACACAATTGACACAAAGATCAGTCCACATAAATGTTTGTCATTATTCAAAACATAATTAGAACTTCATGATTTGCCCTAAGGCTAACAATTACTTTTATGAATTTAGCTAGAGCTGTTTATGAATATTTGTTTCAGTGAGATGATAGTTAGATCAATGACAAAGCAATAAACAATCTAGAATCAATGAACACAAACAATTTATAGTGGTTCGATCTCTTCAAGATCTACGTCGGCTACCTTGAGCGTACACTCAATAATTTTAATCGATCTACTCTATGTTCAAGTTCAACAATTACATAAGAGGCTCACCAAACAATGGTTCTACACTCACAACCTCTTTTGCAATTCTACAAACAAGGTTCACCCTACCAAAGGATTTTATATCTACAAACAACTTTGAATTAATGTGTCCGAACTTGCGTCCGAATTTCTCTGGAAGCACAGCAATCATTTTCAAAGTTTGGACGTCCGAACTTGCGTCCGAACTCATCAAACTTTGTCAAATCATTTAAAATCAACCTTACTTAATAATATTGAAAACATTTTGTGTAAATAGGCAAGTCATTTAAAATTTTCAAACTCAAAAAACGTTACTAAAATACTTTGATCATACAGTGTTTACTCATGATCATCTGAGGTTCAAAAATCGTACTTGTGATTTAAAAGTTCACTCAAAGCCATTTACGATTCAAAACAAGTTTTTGTTGCTCTTTTATGCATTCAATAAATTCCCAAACACACAAGTGTAGGGTTTACAAAAGAATAGAACTACTAAGCATATTTGACATACACTTCAAGTATTCAATGCCTTTCATCATCTTTGAACAAAAATCTTCAATCTTCAATCACTTCGACTCGTTGAAGTTGTTCTTGAAATTTGGCTTGAAGGCAACAAGACTTAGTACTTGTTTAATCCAACATTCCTATCACACAATTGACACAAAGATTAGTCCACATCAATGTTTGTCATTATTCAAAAACTTAATTAGAACTTCATGATTTGCCCTAAGGGCTAACAATTTCCTTTTATGAATTTAGCTAGATCTGATTATGAATATTTGTTTCAGTGAGATGATAGTTAGATCAATGACAAAGCAATAAACAATCTAGAATCAATGAACACAAACAATTTATAGTGGTTCGATCTCTTCAAGATCTACGTCGGCTACCTTGAGCGTACACTCAATAATTTTAATCGATCTACTCTATGTTCAAGTTCAACAATTACATAAGAGGCTCACCAAACAATGGTTCTACACTCACAACCTCTTTTGCAATTCTACAAACAAGGTTCACCCTACCAAAGGATTTTATATCTACAAACAACTTTGAATTAATGTGTCCGAACTTGCGTCCGAATTTCTCTGGAAGCACAGCAATTATTTTCAATGTTTGGACGTCTGAACTTGCGTCCGAACTCATCAAACTTTGTCAAATCATTGAAAATCAACCTTAATAATATTGAAAACATTTTGTGCAAATAGGCAAGTCATTTAAACATTTTCAAACTCAAAATCCGTTACTAATATACTTTGATCATACAGTGTTTACTCAAGATCATATGTGGTTCAAAAAAAGTACTTGTGATTTAAAAGTTCACTCAAAGCCGTTTACGATTCTCTTTTATGCATTCAATAAATTCCCATACACACAAGTGTAGGATTTACAAAAGAATAGAACTACAAAGCATATTTGACATACACTTCAAGTCTTCAATGCCTTTCATCATCTTTGAACAAAATTCTTCAATCTTCATTCACTTTGACTCGTTGAAGTTGTTCTTGCATTTTGGCTTGAAGGCAACAAAAACTTCGTACTTTGTTTAATCCAACATTCCTATCACACAATTGACACAAAGATTAGTCCACATCAATGTTTGTAATTATTCAAATTTAATCGTAATTAATGATTTGCCCTATGGCTAACAATTTCTTTTTATGAATTTAGATTGAGCAGATTATGAATACTTGTTTCAATGAGATGACAGATTATTAATGCTTGAAGGCAACAAGACTTCGCACTTCTTTAATCCAACAATCCTATCACACAATTGACACAAAGATCAGCCCACATAAATGTTTGTCATTATTCAAAACTTAATTAGAACTTCATGATTTGCCCTAAGGCTAACAATTACTTTTATGAATTTAGCCGAGTTGATTATGAATATTTGTTTCAGATGAGATGATAGTTAGATCAATGACAAAGCAATAAACAATCTAGAATCAATGAACACAAACAATTTAAAGTGGTTCGATCTCTTCAAGATCTACGTCAGCTACTCGGAGCATACACTCAAAGATTTCAATCGATCTACTATATGTTCAAGTTCAACAATTACATAAGAGGCTCGCCACACAATGGTTCTACACTCACAACCTCTTTTGCAATTCTACAAACAAGGTTCACCCTACCAAAGGATTTTATATCTACAAACAACTTTGAATCAAAGTGTCCGTACTTGCGTCCGAATTTTTCTGGAAGCACAGCAATGATTTTCAAAGTTTGGACGTCCGAACTTGCGTCCGAACTCATCAAATTTTGTCAAATCATTTAAAATCAACCTTACTTAATAATATTGAAAACATTTTGTGTAAATAGGCAAGTCATTTAAAATTTTCAAACTCAAAAACCGTTACTAAAATACTTTGATCATACAGTGTTTACTCAAGATCATCTGAGGTTCAAAAAACGTACTTGTGATTTAAAAGTTCACTCAAAGCCATTTATGATTCAAAACAAGTTTTTGTTGCTCTTTTATGCATTCAATAAATTCCCAAACACACAAGTGTAGGGTTTACAAAAGAATAAAACTACTAAGCATATTTAACATACACTTCAAGTATTCAATGCCTTTCATCATCTTTGAACAAAAATCTTCAATCTTCAATCACTTCGACTCGTTGAAGTTGTTCTTGAAATTTGGCTTGAAGGCAACAAGACTTAGTACTTGTTTAATCCAACATTCCTATCACACAATTGACACAAAGATTAGTCCACATCAATGTTTGTCATTATTCAAAAACTTAATTAGAACTTCATGATTTGCCCTAAGGGCTAACAATTTCCTTTTATGAATTTAGCTAGATCTGATTATGAATATTTGTTTCAGTGAGATGATAGTTAGATCAATGACAAAGCAATAAACAATCTAGAATCAATGAACACAAACAATTTATAGTGGTTCGATCTCTTCAAGATCTACGTCGGCTACCTTGAGCGTACACTCAATAATTTTAATCGATCTACTCTATGTTCAAGTTCAACAATTACATAAGAGGCTCACCAAACAATGGTTCTACACTCACAACCTCTTTTGCAATTCTACAAACAAGGTTCACCCTACCAAAGGATTTTATATCTACAAACAACTTTGAATTAATGTGTCCGAACTTTACGTCCGAATTTTTTCTGGGAAGACACAGAATCATTTTCAAAGTTTGACGTCCCGAACTTGCGTCCCGAACTTCATCAAACTTTGTCAAATCATTGAAAATCAACCTTAATAATATTGAAAACATTTTGTGCAAATAGGCAAGTCATTTAAACATTTTCGGACTCAAAATCCGCTACTAATATACTTTGATCATACAAGTTGTTTACTCAAGATCATATGTGGTTCAAAAAAGTACTTGTGATTTAAAAAGTTCACTCAAAGCCGTTTACTTATCTACTTTTATGCATTCAATAAATTCCCATACACACAAGTGTAGGATTTACAAAAGAATAGAACTACAAAGTATATTTAACATAAACTTCAAGTATTCAATGCCTTTCATCATCTTTTGAACAAAAATCTTCAATCTTCAATCACTTGACTCGCTGAAGTTGTTCTTGAATTTTGGCTTGAAGGCAACAAGACTTAGTACTTGTTTAATCCAACATTGCTATCACACAATTGACACAAAGATTAGTCCACATCAATGTTTGTCATTATTCAAAAACTTAATTAGAACTTCATGATTTGCCCTAAGGGCTAACAATTTCCTTTTATGAATTTAGCTAGATCTGATTATGAATATTTGTTTCAGTGAGATGATAGTTAGATCAATGACAAAGCAATAAACAATCTAGAATCAATGAACACAAACAATTTATAGTGGTTCGATCTCTTCAAGATCTACGTCGGCTACCTTGAACGTACACTCAATAATTTTAATCGATCTACTCTATGTTCAAGTTCAACAATTACATAAGAGGCTCACCAAACAATGGTTCTACACTCACAACCTCTTTTGCAATTCTACAAACAAGGTTCACCCTACCAAAGGATTTTATATCTACAAACAACTTTGAATTAATGTGTCCGAACTTGCGTCCCGAATTTTTTCTGAAGCACAAGAATCATTTTCAAAGTTTGACGTCCCGAACTCTGCGTCCCGAACTCATCAAACTTTGTCAAATCATTGAAAATCAACCTTAATAATATTGAAAACATTTTGTGCAAATAGGCAAGTCATTTAAACATTTTCAGACTCAAAATCCGTTACTAATATACTTTGATCATACAGTGTTTACTCAAGATCATATGTGGTTCAAAAAAAGTACTTGTGATTTAAAAGTTCACTCAAAGCCGTTTACGATTCACTTTTATGCATTCAATAAATTCCCATACACACAAGTGTAGGATTTACAAAAGAATAGAACTACAAAGTATATTTAACATAAACTTCAAGTATTCAATGCCTTTCATCATCTTTGAACAAAAATCTTCAATCTTCAATCACTTCGACTCGTTGAAGTTGTTCTTGAATTTTGGCTTGAAGGCAACAAGACTTAGTACTTGTTTAATCCAACATTGCTATCACACAATTGACACAAAGATTAGTCCACATCAATGTTTGTCATTATTCAAAAACTTAATTAGAACTTCATGATTTGCCCTAAGGGCTAACAATTTCCTTTTATGAATTTAGCTAGATCTGATTATGAATATTTGTTTCAGTGAGATGATAGTTAGATCAATGACAAAGCAATAAACAATCTAGAATCAATGAACACAAACAATTTATAGTGGTTCGATCTCTTCAAGATCTACGTCGGCTACCTTGAGCGTACACTCAATAATTTTAATCGATCTACTCTATGTTCAAGTTCAACAATTACATAAGAGGCTCACCAAACAATGGTTCTACACTCACAACCTCTTTTGCAATTCTACAAACAAGGTTCACCCTACCAAAGGATTTTATATCTACAAACAACTTTGAATTAATGTGTCCGAACTTAGCGTCCCGAATTTTTTTCTGAAGACAAGATCATTTTCAAAGTTTGGACGCCCGAACTTAGCGTCCGAACTCATCAAACTTTGTCAAATCATTGAAAATCAACCTTAATAATATTGAAAACATTTTGTGCAAATAGGCAAGTCATTTAAACATTTTCAGACTCAAAATCCGTTACTAATATACTTTGATCATACAGTGTTTACTCAAGATCATATGTGGTTCAAAAAAAGTACTTGTGATTTAAAAGTTCACTCAAAGCCGTTTACGATTCTCTTTTATGCATTCAATAAATTCCCATACACACAAGTGTAGGATTTACAAAAGAATAGATCTACAAAGCATATTTGACATACACTTCAAGTCTTCAATGCCTTTCATCATCTTTGAACAAAATTCTTCAATCTTCATTCACTTTGACTCGTTGAAGTTGTTCTTGCATTTTGGCTTGAAGGCAACAAAACTTCGTACTTGTTTAATCCAACATTCCTATCACACAATTGACACAAAGATTAGTCCACATCAATGTTTGTAATTATTCAAATTTAATCGTAATTAATGATTTGCCCTAAGGGCTAACAATTTCTTTTTTATGAATTTAGATAGAGCAGATTATGAATACTTGTTTCAATGAGATGACAGATTATGAATGCTTGAAGGCAACAAGACTTCGTACTTCTTTAATCCAACAATCCTATCACACAATTGACACAAAGATCAGTCCACATAAATGTTTGTCATTATTCAAAACTTAATTGAACTTTATGATTTGCCCTAAGGCTAACAATTACTTTTATGAATTTAGCTGGGAGTCGATTATGAATATTTGTTTCAATGAGATGATAGTTAGATCAATGACAAAGCAATAAACAATCTAGAATCAATGAACACAAACAATTTAAAGTGGTTCGATCTCTTCAAGATCTACGTCGGCTACCTGGAGCATACACTCAAATATTTCAATGGATCTACTAAATGTTCAAGTTCAACAATTACATAAGAGGCTCGCCACACAATGGTTCTACACTCACAACCTCTTTTGCAATTCTACAAACAAGGTTCACCCCTACCAAAGGATTTTATATCTACAAACAACTTTGAATCAAAGTGTCCGAACTTATGCATTTAATTTCTCTCGAAAGCACAAAGATCATTTTCAAAGTTTGGACGTCCGAACTTACGTCCGAACTCATCAAACTTTGTGAAATCATTTAAAATCAACCTTACTTAATAATATTGAAAACATTTTGTGTAAATAGGCAAGTCATTTAAACATTTTCAAACTCAAAAACCGTTACTAAAATACTTTGATCATACAGTGTTTACTCAAGATCATCTGAGGTTCAAAAAACGTACTTGTGATTTAAAAGTTCACTCAAAGCCATTTACGATTCAAAACAAGTTTTTGTTGCTCTTTTATGCATTCAATAAATTCCCAAACACACAAGTGTAGGGTTTACAAAAGAGTAGAACTACTAAGCATATTTGACATACACTTCAAGTATTCAATGCCTTACATCATCTTTGAACAAAAATCTTCAATCTTCAATCACTTCGACTCATTGAAGTTGTTCTTGCATTTAGGCTTGAAGGCAACAAGACTTCGTACTTGTTTAATCCAACATTCCTATCACACAATTGACACAAAGATTAGTCCACATCAATGTTTGTAATTATTCAAAACTTAATCAGAAATTAATGATTTGATCTAAGGACTAACAATTTCTTTTTATGAATTTAGATAGAGCAGATTATGAATACTTGTTTCAATGAGATGACAGATTATGAATGCTTGAAGGCAAAAAGACTTCGTACTTCTTTAATCCAACAATCCTATCACACAATTGACACAAAGATTAGTCCACATAAATGTTTGTCATTATTCAAAACTTAATTAGAACTTCATGATTTGCCCTAAGGGCTAACAATTACTTTTATGAATTTAGCGAGAGCTGATTATGAATATTTGTTTCAGTGAGATGATAGTTAGATCAATGACAAAGCAATAAACAATCTAGGATCAATGAACACAAACAATTTATAGTGGTTCGATCTCTTCAAGATCTACGTCGGCTACCTTGAGCATACACTCAAAGATTTCAATCGATCTACTATATGTTCAAGTTCAACAATTACATAAGAGGCTCGCCACACAATGGTTCTACACTCACAACCTCTTTTGCAATTCTACAAACAAGGTTCACCCTACCAAAGGATTTTATATCTACAAACAACTTTGAATCAAAGTGTCCGAACTTTGCGTATGTAATTTCTCTCGAAAGCACAAACGAATCATTTTCAAAGTTTGGACGTCCGAACTTGCGTCCGAACTCATCAAACTTTGTCAAATCATTTAAAATCAACCTTACTTAATAATATTGAAAACATTTTGTGTAAATAGGCAAGTCATTTAAAATTTTCAAACTCAAAAAACGTTACTAAAATACTTTGATCATACAAAGTGTTTACTCAAGATCATCTCGAGGTTCAAAAATCGTGATTTGTGATTTAAAAAGTTCACTCAAAGCCATTTACTGATTTAAAACAAGTTTTTGTTGCTCTTTTTATGCATTCAATAAATTCCCAAACACACAAGTGTAGGGTTTACAAAAGAATAGAACTACTAAGCATATTTGACATACCCTTCAAGTATTCAATGCCTTTCATCATCTTTGAACAAAAATCTTCAATCTTCAATCACTTCGACTCCTTGAAGTTGTTCTTGCATTTTGGCTTGAAGGCAACAAGACTTCGTACTTGTTTAATCCAACAATCCTATCACACAATTGACACAAAGATTAGTCCACATCAATGTTTGTCATTATTCAAAACTTAATTAGAACTTCATGATTTGCCCTAAGGGCTAACAATTTCCTTTTATGAATTTAGCTAGAGCTGATTATGAATACTTGTTTCAGTTAGATGATAGTTAGATCAATGACAAAGCAATAAACAATCTAGGATCAATGAACACAAACAATTTATAGTGGTTCGATCTCTTCAAGATCTACGTCGGCTACCTTGAGCATACACTCAAAGATTTCAATCGATCTACTATATGTTCAAGTTCAACAATTACATAAGAGGCTCGCCACACAATGGTTCTACACTCACAACCTCTTTTGCAATTCTACAAACAAGGTTCACCCTACCAAAGGATTTTATATCTACAAACAACTTTGAATCAATGTGTCCGAACTTGCGTCCGAATTTCTCTGGAAGCACAGCAATCATTTTCAAAGTTTGGACGTCCGAACTTGCGTCCGAACTCATCAAACTTTGTCAAATCATTTAAAATCAACCTTACTTAATAATATTGAAAACATTTTGTGTAAATAGGCAAGTCATTTAAAATTTTCAAACTCAAAAAATGTTACTAAAATACTTTGATCATACAGTGTTTACTCAAGATCATCTGAGGTTCAAAAATCGTACTTGTGATTTAAAAGTTCACTCAAAGCCATTTACGATTGAAAACAAGTTTTTGTTGCTCTTTTATGCATTCAATAAATTCCCAAACACACAAGTGTAGGGTTTACAAAAGAATAGAACTACTAAGCATATTTGACATACACTTCAAGTATTCAATGCCTTTCATCATCTTTGAACAAAAATCTTCAATCTTCAATCACTTCGACTCATTGAAGTTGTTCTTGCATTTAGGCTTGAAGGCAACAAGACTTCGTACTTGTTTAATCCAACATTCCTATCACACAATTGACACAAAGATTAGTCCACATCAATGTTTGTAATTATTCAAAACTTAATCAGAAATTAATGATTTGATCTAAGGACTAACAATTTCTTTTTATGAATTTAGATAGAGCAGATTATGAATACTTGTTTCAATGAGATGACAGATTATGAATGCTTGAAGGCAAAAAGACTTCGTACTTCTTTAATCCAACAATCCTATCACACAATTGACACAAAGATCAGTCCACATAAATGTTTGTCATTATTCAAAACATAATTAGAACTTCATGATTTGCCCTAAGGCTAACAATTACTTTTATGAATTTAGCTAGAGCTGATTATGAATATTTGTTTCAGTGAGATGATAGTTAGATCAATGACAAAGCAATAAACAATCTAGGATCAATGAACACAAACAATTTATAGTGGTTCGATCTCTTCAAGATCTACGTCGGTTACCTTGAGCGTACACTCAATAATTTCAATCGATCTACTCTATGTTCAAGTTCAACAATTACATAAGAGGCTCACCAAACAATGGTTCTACACTCACAACCTCTTTTGCAATTCTACAAACAAGGTTCACCCTACCAAAGGATTTTATATCTACAAACAACTTTGAATTAATGTGTCCGAACTTGCGTCCGAATTTCTCTGGAAGCACAGCAATTATTTTCAAAGTTTGGACGTCCCAAACTTAGCGTCCCGAACTCATCAAACTTTGTCAAATCATTTAAAATCAACCTTACTTAATAATATTGAAAACATTTTGTGTAAATAGGCAAGTCATTTAAAATTTTCAAACTCAAAAACGTTACTAAAAATACTTTGATCATACAAAGTGTTTACTCAAGATCATCTGAGGTTCAAAAATCGTACTTGTGATTTAAAAGTTCACTCAAAGCCATTTACGATTGAAAACAAGTTTTTGTTGCTCTTTTATGCATTCAATAAATTCCCAAACACACTAGTGTAGGGTTTACAAAAAGAATAGAACTACTAAGCATATTTGACATACACTTCAAGTCTTCAATGCCTTTCATCATCTTTGAACAAAAATCTTCAATCTTCAATCACTTGACTCGCTGAAGTTGTTCTTGAATTTTGGCTTGAAGGCAACAAGACTTAGTACTTGTTTAAACCAACATTCCTATCACACAATTGACACAAAGATTAGTCCACATCAATGTTTGTCATTATTCAAAAACTTAATTAGAACTTCATGATTTGCCCTAAGGGCTAACAATTTCCTTTTATGAATTTAGCTAGATCTGATTATGAATATTTGTTTCAGTGAGATGATAGTTAGATCAATGACAAAGCAATAAACAATCTAGAATCAATTAACACAAACAATTTATAGTGGTTCGATCTCTTCAAGATCTACGTCGGCTACCTTGAGCGTACACTCAATAATTTTAATCGATCTACTCTATGTTCAAGTTCAATGGTTCTACACTCACAACCTCTTTTGCAATTCTACAAACAAGGTTCACCCTACCAAAGGATTTTATATCTACAAACAACTTTGAATCAAAGTGTCCGAACTTGCGTCCGAATTTTTCTGGAAGCACAGCAATCATTTTCAAAGTTTGGATGTCCGAACATGCGTCCGAACTCATCAAACTTTGTCAAATCATTTAAAATCAACCTTACTTAATAATATTGAAAACATTTTGTGTAAATAGGCAAGTCATTTAAAATTTTCAAACTCAAAAAACGTTACTAAAATACTTTGATCATACAGTGTTTACTCAAGATCATCTGAGGTTCAAAAATCGTACTTGTGATTTAAAAGTTCACTCAAAGCCATTTACGATTGAAAACAAGTTTTTGTTGCTCTTTTATGCATTCAATAAATTCCCAAACACACAAGTGTAGGGTTTACAAAAGAATAGAACTACTAAGCATATTTGACATACCCTTCAAGTATTCAATGCCTTTCATCATCTTTGAACAAAAATCTTCAATCTTCAATCACTTCGACTCATTGAAGTTGTTCTTGCATTTTGGCTTGAAGGCAACAAGACTTCGTACTTGTTTAATCCAACATTCCTATCACACAATTGACACAAAGATTAGTCCACATCAATGTTTGTAATTATTCAAAACTTAATCAGAAATTAATGATTTGATCTAAGGACTAACAATTTCTTTTTATGAATTTAGATAGAGCAGATTATGAATACTTGTTTCAATGAGATG
The DNA here is from genome assembly GCA_030512225.1 of Rauvolfia tetraphylla. Taxonomy (NCBI): domain Eukaryota; kingdom Viridiplantae; phylum Streptophyta; class Magnoliopsida; order Gentianales; family Apocynaceae; genus Rauvolfia; species Rauvolfia tetraphylla. Next base: position 92,139 of record JAJQKT010000041.1, on the reverse strand, counting down.
ACAGATTATGAATGCTTGAAGGCTACAAGACTTCGTACTTCTTTAATCCAACAATCCTATCACACAATTGACACAAAGATCAGTCCACATAAATGTTTGTCATTATTCAAAACTTAATTAGAATTTCATGATTTGCCCTAAGGCTAACAATTACTTTTATGAATTTAGCTAGAGCTGTTTATGAATATTTGTTTCAGTGAGATGATAGTTAGATCAATGACAAAGCAATAAACAATCTAGGATCAATGAACACAAACAATTTATAGTGTTTCGATATCTTCTGATCTACGTTGGCTACCTGGAGCATACACTCAAAGATTTCAATCGATCTACTATATGTTCAAGTTCAACAATTACATAAGAGGCTCACCACACAAGGGTTTTACACTCACAACCTCTTTTGCAATTCTACAAACAAGGTTCACCCTACCAAAGGATTTTATATCTACAAACAACTTTGAATCAAAGTGTCCGAACTTGCGTCCGAATTTCTCTGGAAGCACAGCAATCATTTTCAAAGTTTGGACGTCCGAACTTGCGTCCGAACTCATCAAACTTTGTCAAATCATTTAAAATCAACCTTACTTAATAATATTGAAAACATTTTGTGTAAATAGGCAAGTCATTTAAAATTTTCAAACTCAAAAAACGTTACTAAAATACTTTGATCATACAGTGTTTACTCAAGATCATCTGAGGTTCAAAAATCGTACTTGTGATTTAAAAGTTCACTCAAAGCCATTTACGATTGAAAACAAGTTTTTGTTGCTCTTTTATGCATTCAATAAATTCCCAAACACACTAGTGTAGGGTTTACAAAAGAATAGAACTACTAAGCATATTTGACATACACTTCAAGTCTTCAATGCCTTTCATCATCTTTGAACAAAAATCTTCAATCTTCAATCACTTCGACTCGTTGAAGTTGTTCTTGAATTTTGGCTTGAAGGCAACAAGACTTAGTACTTGTTTAATCCAACATTCCTATCACACAATTGACACAAAGATTAGTCCACATAAATGTTTGTCATTATTCAAAACATAATTAGAACTTCATGATTTGCCCTAAGGCTAACAATTACTTTTATGAATTTAGCTAGAGCTGTTTATGAATATTTGTTTCAGTGAGATGATAGTTAGATCAATGACAAAGCAATAAACAATCTAGGATCAATGAACACAAACAATTTATAGTGGTTCGATCTCTTCAAAATCTACGTCGGCTACCTTGAGCGTACACTCAATAATTTCAATCGATCTACTCTATGTTCAAGTTCAACAATTACATAAGAGGCTCACCAAACATTGGTTCTACACTAACAACCTCTTTTGCAATTCTACAAACAAGGTTCACCCTACCAAAGGATTTTATATCTACAAACAACTTTGAATCAAAGTGTCCGAACTTGACGTCCCGAATTTCTCTCGGGAAGCACGACGAATCATTTTCAAAGTTTGGGACGTCCCGAACTTGCGTCCCGAACTCATCAAACTTTGTCAAATCATTTAAAATCAACCTTACTTAATAATATTGAAAACATTTTGTGTAAATAGGCAAGTCATTTAAAATTTTCAAACTCAAAAAACGTTACTAAAATACTTTGATCATACAGTGTTTACTCAAGATCATCTGAGGTTCAAAAATCGTACTTGTGATTTAAAAGTTCACTCAAAGCCATTTACGATTGAAAACAAGTTTTTGTTGCTCTTTTATGCATTGAATAAATTCCCAAACACACTAGTGTAGGGTTTACAAAAGAATAGAACTACTAAGCATATTTGACATACACTTCAAGTCTTCAATGCCTTTCATCATCTTTGAACAAAAATCTTCAATCTTCAATCACTTCGACTCGTTGAAGTTGTTCTTGAATTTTGGCTTGAAGGCAACAAGACTTAGTACTTGTTTAATCCAACATTCCTATCACACAATTGACACAAAGATTAGTCCACATCAATGTTTGTCATTATTCAAAAACTTAATTAGAACTTCATGATTTGCCCTAAGGGCTAACAATTTCCTTTTATGAATTTAGCTAGATCTGATTATGAATATTTGTTTCAGTGAGATGATAGTTAGATCAATGACAAAGCAATAAACAATCTAGAATCAATGAACACAAACAATTTATAGTGGTTCGATCTCTTCAAGATCTACGTCGGCTACCTTGAGCGTACACTCAATAATTTTAATCGATCTACTCTATGTTCAAGTTCAATGGTTCTACACTCACAACCTCTTTTGCAATTCTACAAACAAGGTTCACCCTACCAAAGGATTTTATATCTACATACAACTTTGAATCAAAGTGTCCGAACTTGCGTCCGAATTTTTCTGGAAGCACAGCAATCATTTTCAAAGTTTGGATGTCCGAACATGCGTCCGAACTCATCAAACTTTGTCAAATCATTTAAAATCAACCTTACTTAATAATATTGAAAACATTTTGTGTAAATAGGCAAGTCATTTAAAATTTTCAAACTCAAAAAACGTTACTAAAATACTTTGATCATACAGTGTTTACTCAAGATCATCTGAGGTTCAAAAATCGTACTTGTGATTTAAAAGTTCACTTAAAGCCATTTACGATTGAAAACAAGTTTTTGTTGCTCTTTTATGCATTCAATAAATTCCCAAACACACAAGTGTAGGGTTTACAAAAGAATAGAACTACTAAGCATATTTGACATACCCTTCAAGTATTCAATGCCTTTCATCATCTTTGAACAAAAATCTTCAATCTTCAATCACTTCGACTCATTGAAGTTGTTCTTGCATTTTGGCTTGAAGGCAACAAGACTTCGTACTTGTTTAATCCAACATTCCTATCACACAATTGACACAAAGATTAGTCCACATCAATGTTTGTAATTATTCAAAACTTAATCGAAATTAATGATTTGATCTAAGGACTAACAATTTCTTTTTTATGAATTTAGATAGAAAGCAGATTATGAATACTTGTTTCAATGAGATGACAGATTATGAATGCTTGAAGGCTACAAGACTTCGTGATTTCTTTAATCCAACAATCCTATCACACAATTGACACAAAGATCAGTCCACATAAATGTTTGTCATTATTCAAAACTTAATTAGAATTTCATGATTTGCCCTAAGGCTAACAATTACTTTTATGAATTTAGCTAGAGCTGTTTATGAATATTTGTTTCAGTGAGATGATAGTTAGATCAATGACAAAGCAATAAACAATCTAGGATCAATGAACACAAACAATTTATAGTGTTTCGATATCTTCTGATCTACGTTGGCTACCTGGAGCATACACTCAAAGATTTCAATCGATCTACTATATGTTCAAGTTCAACAATTACATAAGAGGCTCACCACACAAGGGTTTTACACTCGCAACCTCTTTTGCAATTCTACAAACAAGGTTCACCCTACCAAAGGATTTTATATCTACAAACAACTTTGAATCAAAGTGTCCGAACTTGCGTCCGAATTTCTCTGGAAGCACAGCAATCATTTTCAAAGTTTGGACGTCCGAACTTGCGTCCGAACTCATCAAACTTTGTCAAATCATTGAAAATCAACCTTACTTAATAATATTGAAAACATTTTGTGTAAATAGGCAAGTCATTTAAAAATTTTCAAACTCAAAAAAACGTTACTAAAATACTTTGATCATACAAAGGTGTTTACTCAAGATCATCTGAGGTTCAAAAATCGTACTTGTGATTTAAAAGTTCACTCAAAGCCATTTATGATTCAAAACAAGTTTTTGTTGCTCTTTTATGCATTCAATAAATTCCCAAACACACAAGTGTAGGGTTTACAAAAGAATAAAACTATTAAGCATATTTAACATACACTTCAAGTATTCAATGCCTTTCATCATCTTTGAACAAAAATCTTCAATCTTCAATCACTTCGACTCGTTGAAGTTGTTCTTGAATTTTGGCTTGAAGGCAACAAGACTTAGTACTTGTTTAATCCAACATTCCTATCACACAATTGACACAAAGATTAGTCCACATAAATGTTTGTCATTATTCAAAACATAATTAGAACTTCATGATTTGCCCTAAGGCTAACAATTACTTTTATGAATTTAGCTAGAGCTGATTATGAATATTTGTTTCAGTGAGATGATAGTTAGATCAATGACAAAGCAATAAACAATCTAGGATCAATGAACACAAACAATTTATAGTGGTTCGATCTCTTCAAGATCTACGTCGGCTACCTTGAGCGTACACTCAATAATTTCAATCGATCTACTCTATGTTCAAGTTCAACAATTACATAAGAGGCTCACCAAACAATGGTTCTACACTCACAACCTCTTTTGCAATTCTACAAACAAGGTTCACCCTACCAAAGGATTTTATATCTACAAACAACTTTGAATCAAAGTGTCCGAATTTTTCTAGAAGCACAGCAGTCATTTTCAAAGTTTGGACGTCCGAACTTGCGTCCGAACTCATCAAACTTTGTCAAATCATTGAAAATCAACCTTAATAATATTGAAAACATTTTGTGCAAATAGGCAAGTCATTTAAACATTTTCAAACTCAAAATCCGTTACTAATATACTTTGATCATAGAGTGTTTACTCAAGATCATATGAGGTTCAAAAAAAGTACTTGTGATTTAAAAGTTCACTCAAAGCCGTTTACGATTCTCTTTTATGCATTCAATAAATTCCCATACACACAAGTGTAGGATTTACAAAAGAATAGAACTACTAAGCATATTTGACATACCCTTCAAGTATTCAATGCCTTTCATCATCTTTGAACAAAAATCTTCAATCTTCAATCACTTCGACTCATTGAAGTTGTTCTTGCATTTTGGCTTGAAGGCAACAAGACTTCGTACTTGTTTAATCCAACATTCCTATCACACAATTGACACAAAGATTAGTCCACATCAATGTTTGTAATTATTCAAATTTAATCAGAAATTAATGATTTGCCCTAAGGGCTAACAATTTCGTTTTATGAATTTAGATAGAGCAGATTATGAATACTTGTTTCAATGAGATGACAGATTATGAATGCTTGAAGGCAACAAGACTTCATACTTCTTTAATACAACAATCCTATCACACAATTGACACAAAGATCAGTCCACATAAATGTTTGTCATTATTCAAAACTTAATTAGAACTTCATGATTTGCCCTAAGGGCTAACAATTACTTTTATGAATTTAGCGAGAGCTGATTATGAATATTTGTTTCAGTGAGATGATAGTTAGATCAATGACAAAGCAATAAACAATCTAGAATCAATGAACACAAACAATTTAAAGTGGTTCGATCTCTTCAAGATCTACGTCGGCTACCTGGAGCATACACTCAAATATTTCAATCGATCTACTATATGTTCAAGTTCAACAATTACATAAGAGGCTCACCACACAAGGGTTCTACACTCACAACCTCTTTTGCAATTCTACAAACAAGGTTCACCCTACCAAAGGATTTTATATCTACAAACAACTTTGAATCAAAGTGTCCGAACTTGCGTCCGAATTTCTCTGGAAGCACAGCAATCATTTTCAAAGTTTGGACGTCCGAACTTGCGTCCGAACTCATCAAACTTTGTCAAATCATTTAAAATCAACCTTACTTAATAATATTGAAAACATTTTGTGTAAATAGGCAAGTCATTTAAAATTTTCAAACTCAAAAAACGTTACTAAAATACTTTGATCATACAGTGTTTACTCAAGATCATCTGAGGTTCAAAAATCGTACTTGTGATTTAAAAGTTCACTCAAAGCCATTTATGATTCAAAACAAGTTTTTGTTGCTCTTTTATGCATTCAATAAATTCCCAAACACACAAGTGTAGGGTTTACAAAAGAATAAAACTATTAAGCATATTTAACATACACTTCAAGTATTCAATGCCTTTCATCATCTTTGAACAAAAATCTTCAATCTTCAATCACTTCGACTCGTTGAAGTTGTTCTTGAATTTTGGCTTGAAGGCAACAAGACTTCATACTTCTTTAATACAACAATCCTATCACACAATTGACACAAAGATCAGTCCACATAAATGTTTGTCATTATTCAAAACTTAATTAGAACTTCATGATTTGCCCTAAGGGCTAACAATTTCCTTTTATGAATTTAGCTAGAGCTGATTATGAATATTTGTTTCAGTTAGATGATAGTTAGATCAATGACATAGCAATAAAAAATCTAGAATCAATGAACACAAATAATTTATAGTGGTTCGATCTCTTCAAGATCTACGTCGGCTACCTTGAGCGTACACTCAATAATTTTAATCGATCTACTCTGTGTTCAAGTTCAACAATTACATAAGAGGCTCACCAAACAATGGTTCTACACTCACAACCTCTTTTGCAATTCTACAAACAAGGTTCACCCTACCAAAGGATTTTATATCTACAAACAACTTTGAATCAAAGTGTCCGAATTTTTCTAGAAGCACAGCAGTCATTTTCAAAGTTTGGACGTCCGAACTTGCGTCCGAACTCATCAAACTTTGTCAAATCATTTAAAATCAACCTTACTTAATAATATTGAAAACATTTTGTGTAAATAGGCAAGTCATTTAAAATTTTCAAACTCAAAAAACGTTACTAAAATACTTTGATCATACAGTGTTTACTCAAGATCATCTGAGGTTCAAAAATCGTACTTGTGATTTAAAAGTTCACTCAAAGCCATTTATGATTCAAAACAAGTTTTTGTTGCTCTTTTATGCATTCAATAAATTCCCAAACACACAAGTGTAGGGTTTACAAAAGAATAAAACTACTAAGCATATTTGACATACACTTCAAGTCTTCAATGCCTTTCATCATCTTTGAACAAAATTCTTCAATCTTCATTCACTTTGACTCGTTGAAGTTGTTCTTGCATTTTGGCTTGAAGGCAACAAAACTTCGTACTTGTTTAATCCAACATTCCTATCACACAATTGACACAAAGATTAGTCCACATCAATGTTTGTAATTATTCAAATTTAATCAGAAATTAATGATTTGCCCTAAGGGCTAACAATTTCTTTTTATGAATTTAGATAGAGCAGATTATGAATACTTGTTTCAATGAGATGACAGATTATGAATGCTTGAAGGCAACAAGACTTCGTACTTCATTAATCCAACAATCCTATCACACAATTGACACAAAGATCAGTCCACATAAATTTTTGTCATTATTCAAAACTTAATTAGAACTTCATGATTTGCCCTAAGGCTAACAATTACTTTTATGAATTTAGCTGTAGCTGATTATGAATATTTGTTTCAAATGAGATGATTGTTAGATCAATGACAAAGCAATAAACAATCTAGAATCAATGAACACAAACAATTTAAAGTGGTTCGATCTCTTCAAGATCTACGTCGGCTACCTGGAGCATACACTCAAATATTTCAATCGATCTACTATATGTTCAAGTTCAACAATTACATAAGAGGCTCGCCACACAATGGTTCTACACTCACAACCTCTTTTGCAATTCTACAAACAAGGTTCACCCTACCAAAGGATTTTATATCTACAAACAACTTTGAATCAAAGTGTCCGAACTTTATGCATTTAATTTCTCTCGAAAGCACAAAGCAATCATTTTCAAAAGTTTGGACGTCCCGAACTTTAGCGTCCGAACTCATCAAACTTTTGTCAAATCATTTAAAATCAACCTTACTTAATAATATTGAAAACATTTTGTGTAAATAGGCAAGTCATTTAAAATTTTCAAACTCAAAAACCCGTTACTAAAATACTTTGATCATACAGATGTTTACTCAAGATCATCTCGAGGTTCAAAAACGTACTTGTGATTTAAAAAGTTCACTCAAAGCCATTTACGATTCAAAACAAGTTTTTGTTGCTCTTTTTATGCATTCAATAAATTCCCAAACACACAAGTGTAGGGTTTACAAAAGAATAAAACTACTAAGCATATTTGACATACACTTCAAGTCTTCAATGCCTTTCATCATCTTTGAACAAAAATCTTCAATCTTCAATCACTTCGACTCGTTGAAGTTGTTCTTGAATTTTGGCTTGAAGGCAACAAGACTTAGTACTTGTTTAATCCAACATTCCTATCACACAATTGACACAAAGATTAGTCCACATCAATGTTTGTCATTATTCAAAAACTTAATTAGAACTTCATGATTTGCCCTAAGGGCTAACAATTTCCTTTTATGAATTTAGCTAGAGCTGATTATGAATATTTGTTTCAGTTAGATGATAGTTAGATCAATGACATAGCAATAAAAAATCTAGAATCAATGAACACAAATAATTTATAGTGGTTCGATCTCTTCAAGATCTACGTCGGCTACCTTGAGCGTACACTCAATAATTTTAATCGATCTACTCTATGTTCAAGTTCAACAATTACATAAGAGGCTCACCAAACAATGGTTCTACACTCACAACCTCTTTTGCAATTCTACAAACAAGGTTCACCCTACCAAAGGATTTTATATCTACAAACAACTTTGAATCAAAGTGTCCGAACATGCGTCCGAATTTCTCTGGAAGTACAGCAATCATTTTCAAAGTTTGGACGTCCGAACTTGCGTCCGAACTCATCAAACTTTGTCAAATCATTTAAAATCAACCTTACTTAATAATATTGAAAACATTTTGTGTAAATAGGCAAGTCATTTAAAATTTTCAAACTCAAAAAACGTTACTAAAATACTTTGATCATACAGTGTTTACTCAAGATCATCTGAGGTTCAAAAAAAGTACTTGTGATTTAAAAGTTCACTCAAAGCCGTTTACGATTGAAAACAAGTTTTTGTTGCTATTTTATGCATTCAATAAATTCCCAAACACACAAGTGTAGGGTTTACAAAAGAATAGAACTACTAAGCATATTTGACATAAACTTCAAGTATTCAATGCCTTTCATCATCTTTGAACAAAAATCTTCAATCTTCAATCACTTCGACTCATTGAAGTTGTTCTTGCATTTAGGCTTGAAGGCAACAAGACTTCGTACTTGTTTAATCCAACATTCCTATCACACAATTGACACAAAGATTAGTCCACATCAATGTTTGGAATTATTAAAAACTTAATCAGAAATTAATGATTTGATCTAAGGACTAACAATTTCTTTTTATGAATTTAGATAGAGCAGATTATGAATACTTGTTTCAATGAGATGACAGATTATGAATGCTTGAAGGCTACAAGACTTCGTACTTCTTTAATCCAACAATCCTATCACACAATTGACACAAAGATCAGTCCACATAAATGTTTGTCATTATTCAAAACATAATTAGAACTTCATGATTTGCCCTAAGGCTAACAATTACTTTTATGAATTTAGCCAGAGCTGATTATGAATATTTGTTTCAGTGAGATGATAGTTAGATCAATGACAAAGCAATAAACAATCTAGGATCAATGAACACAAACAATTTATAGTGTTTCGATATCTTCAAGATCTACGTCGGCTACCTGGAGCATACACTCAAAAATTTCAATCGATCTACTATATGTTCAAGTTCAACAATTACATAAGAGGCTCACCACAAAAGGGTTCTACACTCACAACCTCTTTTGCAATTCTACAAACAAGGTTCACCCAACCAAACAATTTTATATCTACAAACAACTTTGAATTAATGTGTCCGAACTTGCGTCCGAATTTTTTCTGAAGCACGAAAGATCATTTTCAAAGTTTGGACGTCCCGAACTTTAGCGTCCCGAACTCATCAAACTTTGTCAAATCATTGAAAATCAACCTTAATAATATTGAAAACATTTTGTGCAAATAGGCAAGTCATTTAAACATTTTCAAACTCAAAATCCGTTACTAATATACTTTGATCATACAGTGTTTACTCAAGATCATATGAGGTTCAAAAAACGTACTTGTGATTTAAAAGTTCACTCAAAGCCGTTTACGATTCTCTTTTATGCATTCAATAAATTCCCATACACACAAGTGTAGGATTTACAAAAGAATAGAACTACAAAGCATATTTGACATACACTTCAAGTCTTCATTGCCTTTCATCATCTTTGAACAAAATTCTTCAATCTTCATTCACTTTGACTCGTTGAAGTTGTTCTTGCATTTTGGCTTGAAGGCAACAAAACTTCGTACTTGTTTAATCCAACATTCCTATCACACAATTGACACAAAGATTAGTCCACATCAATGTTTGTAATTATTCAAATTTAATCAGAAATTAATGATTTGCCCTAAGGGCTAACAATTTCTTTTTATGAATTTAGATAGAGCAGATTATGAATACTTGTTTCAATGAGATGACAGATTATGAATGCTTGAAGGCAACAAGACTTCGTACTTCTTTAATCCAACAATCCTATCACACAATTGACACAAAGATCAGTCCACATAAATGTTTGTCATTATTCAAAACTTAATTAGAACTTCATGATTTGCCCTAAGGCTAACAATTACTTTTATGAATTTAGCCAGAGCTGATTATGAATATTTGTTTCAGTGAGATGATAGTTAGATCAATGACAAAGCAATAAACAATCTAGAATCAATGAACACAAACAATTTAAAGTGGTTCGATCTCTTCAAGATCTACGTCGGCTACCTGGAGCATACACTCAAATATTTCAATCGATCTACTACATGTTCAAGTTCAACAATTACATAAGAGGCTCGCCACACAATGGTTCTACACTCACAACCTCTTTTGCAATTCTACAAACAAGGTTCACCCTACCAAAGGATTTTATATCTACAAACAACTTTGAATCAAAGTGTCCGAACTTGTGCATCTAATTTCTCTCCGAAGCACAAGAATCATTTTCAAAGTTTGGACGTCCCGAACTTGCGCTCCGAACTCATCAAACTTTGTCAAATCATTTAAAATCAACCTTACTTAATAATATTGAAAACATTTTGTGTAAATAGGCAAGTCATTTAAAATTTTCACACTCAAAAAATATTACTAAAATACTTTGATCATACAGTGTTTACTCAAGATCATCTGAGGTTCAAAAATCGTACTTGTGATTTAAAAGTTCACTCAAAGCCATTTACGATTGAAAACAAGTTTTTGTTGTTCTTTTATGCATTCAATAAATTCCCAAACACACAAGTGTAGGGTTTACAAAAGAATAGAACTACTAAGCATATTTGACATACACTTCAAGTATTCAATGCCTTTCATCATCTTTGAACAAAAATCTTCAATCTTCAATCACTTCGACTCATTGAAGTTGTTCTTGCATTTAGGTTTGAAGGCAACAAGACTTCGTACTTGTTTAATCCAACATTCCTATCACACAATTGACACAAAGATTAGTCCACATCAATGTTTATAATTATTCAAATCTTAATTAGAAATTAATGATCTTCCCTACGGCTAACAATTTCCTTTTATGAATTTAGATAGAGCAGATTATGAATACTTGTTTCAATGAGATGACAGATTATGAATGCTTGAAGGCAAAAAGACTTCGTACTTCTTTAATCCAACAATCCTATCACACAATTGACACAAACATTATTCAAAACATAATTAGAACTTCATGATTTGCCCTAAGGCTAACAATTACTTTTATGAATTTAGCTGTAGCTGATTATGAATATTTGTTTCGAGTGAGATGATAGTTAGATCAATGACAAAGCAATAAACAATCTAGAATCAATGAACACAAACAATTTATAGTGGTTCGATCTCTTCAAGATCTACGCTGCTACCCTGGAGCATACACTCAAAAAATTTCAATCGATCTACTATATGTTCAAGTTCAACAATTACTTAAGAGGCTCGCCACACAATGGTTCTACACTCACAACCTCTTTTGCAATTCTACAAACAAGGTTCACCCTACCAAAGGATTTTATATCTACAAACAACTTTGAATCAAAGTGTCCGAACTTGCGTCCCGAATTTCTCTCGAAGCACAAAGATCATTTTCAAAGTTTGGACGCCCGAACTAGCGTCCGAACTCATCAAACTTTTGTCAAATCATTTAAAATCAACCTTACTTAATAATATTGAAAACATTTTTGTGTAAATAGGCAAGTCATTTAAAATTTTCAAACTCAAAAACCGTTACTAAAATACTTTGATCATACAAAGTGTTTACTCAAGATCATCTCGAGGTTCAAAAACGTACTTGTGATTTAAAAGTTCACTCAAAGCCATTTACGATTCAAAACAAGCTTTTGTTGCTCTTTTATGCATTCAATAAATTCCCAAACACACAAGTGTAGGGTTTACAAAAGAATAAAACTACTAAGCATATTTGACATACACTTCAAGTCTTCAATGCCTTTCATCATCTTTGAACAAAAATCTTCAATCTTCAATCACTTCGACTCGTTGAAGTTGTTCTTGAATTTTTGGCTTGAAGGCAACAAGACTTAGTACTTGTTTAATCCAACATTCCTATCACACAATTGACACAAAGATTAGTCCACATCAATGTTTGTCATTATTCAAAAACTTAATTAGAACTTCATGATTTGCCCTAAGGGCTAACAATTTCTTTTTTATGAATTTAGATATAACAGATTATGAGTATTTGTTTCAAAGTGAGATGATAGTCGATCAATGACAAAGCAATAAACAATCTAGAATCAATGAACACAAACAATTTATAGTGGTTCGATCTCTTCGGGATCTACGCTCGCTACCCGGAGCATACACTCAAAAAATTTCAATCGATCTACTATATGTTCACGTTCAACAATTACATAAGAGGCTCGCCACACAATGGTTCCACACTCACAACCTCTTTTTGCAATTCTACAAACAAGGTTCACCCTACCAAAGGATTTTATATCTACAAACAACTTTGAATTAAAGTGTCCGAAATTGCGTATGAATTTTTATGGAAGCACAAAGCAATCATTTTCAAAGTTTGGACGTCCCGAACTTAGCGTCCCGAACTCATCAAACTTTATCAAATCATTGAAAATCGACCTTAATAATATTGAAAACATTTTTGTGTAAATAGGCAAGTCATTTAAACATTTTCAAACTCAAAAACCGTTACTAAAACACTTTGATCATTCAAAGTGTTTACTCAAGATCATCTCGAGGTTCAAAAAACGTACTTTGTGATTTAAAAAGTTCACTCAAAGCCATTTACGATTCAAAACAATCTTTTGTTGCTCTTTTATGCATTCAATAAATTCCCAAACACACAAGTGTAGGGTTTACAAAAGAATAGAATGCCTTTCAAAGCATCTTTGAACAAAAATCTTCAATCTTCAATCACTTTGACTCGTTGAAGTTGTTCTTGCATTTTGGCTTGAAGGCAACAAGACTTCGTACTTGTTTAATCCAACATTCTTATCACACAATTGACCCAAAGATTAGTCCACATCAATGTTTGTCATTATTCAAATCTTAATTAGAAATTAATGATCTCGCCTTTACTGCTAACAATTTCCTTTTATGAATTTAGATAGAGCGGATTATGAATACTTGTTTCAATGAGATAACAGATTATGAATGCTTGAAGGCAAAAAGACTTCAGTACTTTCTTTAATCCAACAATCATATCACACAATTGACACAAACATTATTCAAAACTTAATTAAAACTTCATGATTTGCCCTAAGGCTAACAATTACTTTTATGAATTTAGCCGAGCTGATTATGAATATTTGTTTCAAATGAGATGATAGTTAGATCAATGACAAAGCAATAAACAATCTAGAATCAATGAACACAAACAATTTATAGTGGTTCGATCTCTTCGGGATCTACGCTGCTACCCTGAGCATACACTCAAAAAATTTCAATCGATCTACTATATGTTCACGTTCAACAATTACATAAGAGGCTCGCCACACAATGGTTCTAAACTCACAACCTCTTTTGCAATTCTACAAACAAGGTTCACCCCTACCAAAGGATTTTATATCTACAAACAACTTTGAATCAAAGTGTCCGAACTTGCGTCCCGAATTTCTCTCGAAGACAAAGAATCATTTTCAAAGTTTGGACGTCCCGAACTTGCGTCCGAACTCATCAAACTTTATCAAATCATTGAAAATCGACCTTAATAATATTGAAAACATTTTTGTGTAAATAGGCAAGTCATTTAAACATTTTCAAACTCAAAAACCGTTACTAAAACACTTTGATCATTCAAAGTGTTTACTCAAGATCATCTCGAGGTTCAAAAACGCATCTTGTGATTTAAAAGTTCACTCAAAGCCATTTACTGATTCAAAACAATCTTTTGTTGCTCTTTTATGCATTCAATAAATTCCCAAACACACAAGTGTAGGGTTTACAAAAGAATAGAATGCCTTTCAGCATCTTTGAACAAAAATCTTCAATCTTCAATCACTTTGACTCGTTGAAGTTGTTCTTGCATTTTGGCTTGAAGGCAACAAGACTTCGTACTTGTTTAATCCAACATTCTTATCACACAATTGACCCAAAGATTAGTCCACATCAACGTTTGTCATTATTCAAATCTTAATTAGAAATTAATGATCTTCCCTACGGCTAACAATTTCCTTTTATGAATTTAGATAGAGCAGATTATGAATACTTGTTTCAATGAGATAACAGATTATGAATGCTTGAAGGCAAAAAGACTTCGTACTTCTTTAATCCAACAATCATATCACACAATTGACACAAACATTATTCAAAACTTAATTAGAACTTCATGATTTGCCCTAAGGCTAACAATTACTTTTATGAATTTAGCCAGAGCTGATTATGAATATTTGTTTCAGTGAGATGATAGTTAGATCAATGACAAAGCAATAAACAATCTAGAATCAATGAACACAAACAATTTATAGTGGTTCGATCTCTTCAGGATCTACGTCGGCTACCTGGAGCATACACTCAAAAATTTCAATCGATCTACTATATGTTCACGTTCAACAATTACATAAGAGGCTCGCCACACAATGGTTCTAAACTCACAACCTCTTTTGCAATTCTACAAACAAGGTTCACCCTACCAAAGGATTTTATATCTACAAACAACTTTGAATCAAAGTGTCCGAACTTGCGTCCGAATTTCTCTGGAAGCACAGCAATCATTTTCAAAGTTTGGACGTCCGAACTTGCGTCCGAACTCATCAAACTTTGTCAAATCATTTAAAATCAACCTTACTTAATAATATTGAAAACATTTTGTGTAAATAGGCAAGTCATTTAAAATTTTCAAACTCAAAAAACGTTACTAAAATACTTTGATCATACAGTGTTTACTCAAGATCATCTGAGGTTCAAAAATTGTACTTGTGATTTAAAAGTTCACTCAAAGCCATTTACGATTCAAAACAAGCTTTTGTTGCTCTTTTATGCATTCAATAAATTCCCATACACACAAGTGTAGGATTTACAAAAGAATAGAACTACAAAGCATATTTGACATACACTTCAAGTCTTCATTGCCTTTCATCATCTTTGAACAAAATTCTTCAATCTTCATTCACTTTGACTCGTTGAAGTTGTTCTTGCATTTTGGCTTGAAGGCAACAAAACTTCGTACTTGTTTAATCCAACATTCCTATCACACAATTGACACAAAGATTAGTCCACATCAATGTTTGTAATTATTCAAATTTAATCAGAAATTAATGATTTGCCCTAAGGGCTAACAATTTCTTTTTATGAATTTAGATAGAGCAGATTATGAATACTTGTTTCAATGAGATGACAGATTATGAATGCTTGAAGGCAAAAAGACTTCGTACTTCTTTAATCCAACAATCCTATCACACAATTGACACAAACATTATTCAAAACATAATTAGAACTTCATGATTTGCCCTAAGGCTAACAATTACTTTTATGAATTTAGCCAGAGCTGATTATGAATATTTGTTTCAGTGAGATGATAGTTAGATCAATGACAAAGCAATAAACAACCTAGAATCAATGAACACAAACAATTTATAGTGGTTCGATCTCTTCAAGATTTACGTCGGCTACCTGGAGCATACACTCAAATATTTCAATCGATCTACTATATGTTCTAGTTCAACAATTACATAAGAGGCTCGCCACACAATGGTTCTACACTCACAACCTCTTTTGCAATTCTACAAACAAGGTTCACCCTACCAAAGGATTTTATATCTACAAACAACTTTGAATCAAAGTGTCCGAACTTGCGTCCGAATTTCTCTGGAAGCACACAGATCATTTTCAAAGTTTGGACGTCCCGAACTTGCGTCCGAACTCATCAAACTTTGTCAAATCATTTAAAATCAACCTTACTTAATAATATTGAAAACATTTTTGTGTAAATAGGCAAGTCATTTAAATTTTTCAAACTCAAAAACTGTTACTAAAATACTTTGATCATACAGTGTTTACTCAAGATCATCTGAGGTTCAAAAAACGTACTTGTGATTTAAAAGTTCACTCAAAGCCATTTACGATTCAAAACAAGCTTTTGTTGCTCTTTTATGCATTCAATAAATTCCCAAACACACAAGTGTAGGGTTTACAAAAGAATAAAACTACTAAGCATATTTGACATACACTTCAAGTCTTCAATGCCTTTCATCATCTTTGAACAAAAATCTTCAATCTTCAATCACTTCGACTCGTTGAAGTTGTTCTTGAATTTTGGCTTGAAGGCAACAAGACTTAGTACTTGTTTAATCCAACATTCCTATCACACAATTGACACAAAGATTAGTCCACATCAATGTTTGTCATTATTCAAAAACTTAATTAGAACTTCATGATTTGCCCTAAGGGCTAACAATTTCTTTTTATGAATTTAGATATAACAGATTATGAGTATTTGTTTCAAATGAGATGATAGTCGATCAATGACAAAGCAATAAACAATCTAGAATCAATGAACACAAACAATTTATAGTGGTTCGATCTCTTCAGGATCTACGTCGGCTACCTGGAGCATACACTCAAAAATTTCAATCGATCTACTATATGTTCACGTTCAACAATTACATAAGAGGCTCGCCACACAATGGTTCCACACTCACAACCTCTTTTGCAATTCTACAAACAAGGTTCACCCTACCAAAGGATTTTATATCTACAAACAACTTTGAATTAAAGTGTCCGAAATTGCGTCTGAATTTTTATGGAAGCACAGCAATCATTTTCAAAGTTTGGACGTCCGAACTTGCGTCCGAACTCATCAAACTTTATCAAATCATTGAAAATCGACCTTAATAATATTGAAAACATTTTGTGTAAATAGGCAAGTCATTTAAAATTTTCAAACTCAAAAAACGTTACTAAAATACTTTGATCATACAGTGTTTACTCAAGATCATCTGAGGTTCAAAAAAAGTACTTGTGATTTAAAAGTTCACTCAAAGCCGTTTACGATTGAAAACAAGTTTTTGTTGCTCTTTTATGCATTCAATAAATTCCCAAACACACAAGTGTAGGGTTTACAAAAGAATAGAATGCCTTTCAGTATCTTTGAACAAAAATCTTCAATCTTCAATCACTTTGACTCGTTGAAGTTGTTCTTGCATTTTGGCTTGAAGGCAACAAAACTTCGTACTTGTTTAATCCAACATTCCTATCACACAATTGACACAAAGATTAGTCCACATCAATGTTTGTAATTATTCAAATTTAATCAGAAATTAATGATTTGCCCTAAGGGCTAACAATTTCTTTTTATGAATTTAGATAGAGCAGATTATGAATACTTGTTTCAATGAGATAACAGATTATGAATGCTTGAAGGCAAAAAGACTTCGTACTTCTTTAATCCAACAATCATATCACACAATTGACACAAACATTATTCAAAACTTAATTAGAACTTCATGATTTGCCCTAAGGGCTAACAATTTCTTTTTATGAATTTAGATATAACAGATTATGAGTATTTGTTTTAGTGAGATGATAGTCAGATCAATGACAAAGCAATAAACAATCTAGAATCAATGAACACAAACAATTTATAGTGGTTCGATCTCTTCAGGATCTACGTCGGCTACCTGGAGCATACACTCAAAAATTTCAATCGATCTACTATATGTTCACGTTCAACAATTACATAAGAGGCTCGCCACACAATGGTTCCACACTCACAACCTCTTTTGCAATTCTACAAACAAGGTTCACCCTACCAAAGGATTTTATATCTACAAACAACTTTGAATTAAAGTGTCCGAAATTGCGTCTGAATTTTTATGGAAGCACAGCAATCATTTTCAAAGTTTGGACGTCCGAACTTGCGTCCGAACTCATCAAACTTTATCAAATCATTGAAAATCGACCTTAATAATATTGAAAACATTTTGTGTAAATAGGCAAGTCATTTAAAATTTTCAAACTCAAAAAACGTTACTAAAATACTTTGATCATACAGTGTTTACTCAAGATCATCTGAGGTTCAAAAAAAGTACTTGTGATTTAAAAGTTCACTCAAAGCCGTTTACGATTGAAAACAAGTTTTTGTTGCTCTTTTATGCATTCAATAAATTCCCAAACACACAAGTGTAGGGTTTACAAAAGAATAGAATGCCTTTCAGTATCTTTGAACAAAAATCTTCAATCTTCAACCACTTTGACTCGTTGAAGTTGTTCTTGCATTTTGGCTTGAAGGCAACAAGACTTCGTACTTGTTTAATCCAACATTCTTATCACACAATTGACCCAAAGATTAGTCCACATCAATGTTTGTCATTATTCAAATCTTAATTAGAAATTAATGATTTGCCCTAAGGCTAACAATTTCCTTTTATGAATTTAGATAGAGCAGATTATGAATACTTGTTTCAATGAGATAACAGATTATGAATGCTTGAAGGCAAAAAGACTTCGTACTTTTTTAATCCAACAATCATATCACACAATTGACACAAACATTATTCAAAACTTAATTAGAACTTCATGATTTGCCCTAAGGGCTAACAATTTCTTTTTATGAATTTAGATATAACAGATTATGAGTATTTGTTTCAGTGAGATGATAGTCAGATCAATGACAAAGCAATAAACAATCTAGAATCAATGAACACAAACAATTTATAGTGGTTCGATCTCTTCAGGATCTACGTCGGCTACCTGGAGCATACACTCAAAAATTTCAATCGATCTACTATATGTTCACGTTCAACAATTACATAAGAGGCTCGCCACACAATGGTTCTAAACTCACAACCTCTTTTGCAATTCTACAAACAAGGTTCACCCTACCAAAGAATTTTATATCTACAAACAACTTTGAATTAAAGTGTCCGAAATTGCGTCTGAATTTTTATGGAAGCACACCAATCATTTTCAAAGTTTGGACGTCCGAACTTGCTTCCGAACTCATCAAACTTTATCAAATCATTGAAAATCGACCTTAATAATATTGAAAACATTTTGTGTAAATAGGCAAGTCATTTAAACATTTTCAAACTCAAAAACCGTTACTAAAACACTTTGATCTTTCAGTGTTTACTCAAGATCATCTGAGGTTCAAAAAACGTACTTGTGATTTAAAAGTTCACTCAAAGCCATTTACGATTCAAAACAAGCTTTTGTTGCTCTTTTATGCATTCAATAAATTCCCAAACACACAAGTGTAGGGTTTACAAAAGAATAGATCTACTAAGCATATTTGACATACACTTCAAGTCCTCAATGCCTTTCATCATCTTTGAACAAAAATCTTCAATCTTCAATCACTTTGACTCGTTGAAGTTGTTCTTGCATTTTGGCTTGAAGGCAACAAGACTTCGTACTTGTTTAATCCAACATTCTTATCACACAATTGACACAAAGATTAGTCCACATCAATGTTTATAATTATTCAAAACTTAATCAGAAATTAATGATTTGATCTAAGGACTAACAATTTCTTTTTATGAATTTAGATAGAGCAGATTATGAATACTTGTTTCAATGAGATGACATATTATGAATGCTTGAAGGCAAAAAGACTTCGTACTTCTTTAATCCAACAATCCTATCACACAATTGACACAAACATTATTCAAAACATAATTAGAACTTCATGATTTGCCCTAAGGCTAACAATTACTTTTATGAATTTAGCCAGAGCTGATTATGAATATTTGTTTCAGTGAGATGATAGTTAGATCAATGACAAAGCAATAAACAATCTAGAATCAATGAACACAAACAATTTATAGTGGTTCGATCTTTTCAAGATTTACGTCGGCTACCTGGAGCATACACTCAAATATTTCAATCGATCTACTATATGTTCTAGTTCAACAATTACATAAGAGGCTCGCCACACAATGGTTCTACACTCACAACCTCTTTTGCAATTCTACAAACAAGGTTCACCCTACCAAAGGATTTTATATCTACAAACAACTTTGAATCAAAGTGTCCGAACTTGCGTCCGAATTTCTCTGGAAGCACAGCAATCATTTTCAAAGTTTTGACGTCCGAACTTGCGTCCGAACTCATCAAACTTTGTCAAATCATTTAAAATCAACCTTACTTAATAATATTGAAAACATTTTGTGTAAATAGGCAAGTCATTTAAATTTTCAAACTCAAAAACCGTTACTAAAATACTTTGATCATACAGTGTTTACTCAAGATCATCTGAGGTTCAAAAAACGTACTTGTGATTTAAAAGTTCACTCAAAGCCATTTACGATTCAAAACAAGCTTTTGTTGCTCTTTTATGCATTCAATAAATTCCCAAACACACAAGTGTAGGGTTTACAAAAGAATAAAACTACTAAGCATATTTGACATACACTTCAAGTCTTCAATGCCTTTCATCATCTTTGAACAAAAATCTTCAATCTTCAATCACTTCGACTCGTTGAAGTTGTTCTTGAATTTTGGCTTGAAGGCAACAAGACTTAGTACTTGTTTAATCCAACATTCCTATCACACAATTGACACAAAGATTAGTCCACATCAATGTTTGTCATTATTCAAAAACTTAATTAGAACTTCATGATTTGCCCTAAGGGCTAACAATTTCTTTTTATGAATTTAGATATAACAGATTATGAGTATTTGTTTCAGTGAGATGATAGTCAGATCAATGACAAAGCAATAAACAATCTAGAATCAATGTACACAAAAAATTTATAATGGTTCGATCTCTTCAAGATCTACGTCGGCTACCTGGAAAATACACTCAAAAATTTCAATCGAACTACTATATGTTCAAGTTCAACAATTACATAAGAGGCTCACCACACAATGGTTCTAAACTCACAACCTCTTTTGCAATTCTACAAACAAGGTTCACCCTACCAAAGAATTTTATATCTACAAACAACTTTGAATTAAAGTGTCCGAAATTGCGTCTGAATTTTTATGGAAGCACAGCAATCATTTTCAAAGTTTGGACGTCCGAACTTGCGTCCGAACTCATCAAACTTTATCAAATCATTGAAAATCGACCTTAATAATATTGAAAACATTTTGTGTAAATAGGCAAGTCATTTAAACATTTTCAAACTCAAAAACCGTTACTAAAACACTTTGATCATTCAGTGTTTACTCAAGATCATCTGAGGTTCAAAAAACGTACTTGTGATTTAAAAGTTCACTCAAAGCCATTTACGATTCAAAACAATCTTTTGTTGCTCTTTTATGCATTCAATAAATTCCCAAACACACAAGTGTAGGGTTTACAAAAGAATAGAATGCCTTTCAGTATCTTTGAACAAAAATCTTCAATCTTCAATCACTTTGACTCGTTGAAGTTGTTCTTGCATTTTGGCTTGAAGGCAACAAGACTTCGTACTTGTTTAATCCAACATTCTTATCACACAATTGACCCAAAGATTAGTCCACATCAATGTTTGTCATTATTCAAATCTTAATTAGAAATTAATGATTTGCCCTAAGGCTAACAATTTCCATTTATGAATTTAGATAGAGCAGATTATGAATACTTGTTTCAATGAGATAACAGATTATGAATGCTTGAAGGCAAAAAGACTTCGTACTTCTTTAATCCAACAATCATATCACACAATTGACACAAACATTATTCAAAACTTAATTAGAACTTCATGATTTGCCCTAAGGCTAACAATTACTTTTTATGAATTTAGCTGTAGCTGATTATGAATATTTGTTTCAGTGAGATGATAGTTAGATCAATGACAAAGCAATAAACAATCTAGAATCAATGAACACAAACAATTTATAGTGGTTCGATCTCTTCGGGATCTACGCTGCTACCCTGGAGCATACACTCAAAAAATTTCAATCGAACTACTATATGTTCAAGTTCAACAATTACATAAGAGGCTCGCCACACAATGGTTCTAAACTCACAACCTCTTTTGCAATTCTACAAACAAGGTTCACCCTACCAAAGAATTTTATATCTACAAACAACTTTGAATTAAAGTGTCCGAAATTGCGTCTGAATTTTTATGGAAGCACAGCAATCATTTTCAAAGTTTGGACGTCCGAACTTGCTTCCGAACTCATCAAACTTTATCAAATCATTGAAAATCGACCTTAATAATATTGAAAACATTTTGTGTAAATAGGCAAGTCATTTAAACATTTTCAAACTCAAAAACCGTTACTAAAACACTTTGATCATTCAAAGTGTTTACTCAAGATCATCCGAGGTTCAAAAACGTACTTGTGATTTAAAAAGTTCACTCAAAGCCATTTACGATTCAAAACAATCTTTTGTTGCTCTTTTATGCATTCAATAAATTCCCAAACACACAAGTGTAGGGTTTACAAAAGAATAGAATGCCTTTCAAAGCATCTTTGAACAAAAATCTTCAATCTTCAATCACTTTGACTCGTTGAAGTTGTTCTTGCATTTTGCTTGAAGGCAACAAGACTTCGTACTTGTTTAATACAACATTCTTATCACACAATTGACCCAAAGATTAGTCCACATCAATGTTTGTCATTATTCAAATCTTAATTAGAAATTAATGATTTGCCCTAAGGCTAACAATTTCCTTTTTATGAATTTAGATAGAGCTGATTATGAATACTTGTTTCAATGAGATAACAGATTATGAATGCTTGAAGGCAAAAAGACTTCAGATTTCTTTAATCCAACAATCATATCACACAATTGACACAAACATTATTCAAAACTTAATTAGAACTTCATGATTTGCCCTAAGGCTAACAATTACTTTTATGAATTTAGCCAGAGCTGATTATGAATATTTGTTTCAGTGAGATGATAGTTAGATCAATGACAAAGCAATAAACAATCTAGAATCAATGAACACAAACAATTTATAGTGGTTCGATCTCTTCAGGGATCTACGTCAGCTACCCTGGAGCATACACTCAAAAAATTTCAATCGATCTACTATATGTTCACGTTCAACAATTACATAAGAGGCTCGCCACACAATGGTTCTAAACTCACAACCTCTTTTGCAATTCTACAAACAAGGTTCACCCTACCAAAGAATTTTATATCTACAAACAACTTTGAATTAATGTGTCCGAAATTGCGTCCGAATTTTTATGGAAGCACAGCAATCATTTTCAAAGTTTGGACGTCCGAACTTGCATCCGAACTCATCTAACTATGTCAAATCATTGAAAATCGACCTTAATAATATTGAAAACATTTTGTGTAAATATGCAAGTCATTTAAACATTTTCAAACTCAAAAACCGTTACTAAAACACTTTGATCTTTCAGTGTTTAATCAAGATCATCTGAGGTTCAAAAAACGTACTTGTGATTTAAAAGTTCACTCAAAGCCATTTACGATTCAAAACAAGCTTTTGTTGCTCTTTTATGCATTCAATAAATTCCCAAACACACAAGTGTAGGGTTTAAAAAAGAATAGATCTACTAAGCATATTTGACATACACTTCAAGTCCTCAATGCCTTTCATCATCTTTGAACAAAAATCTTCAATCTTCAATCACTTTGACTCGTTGAAG
Organism: Rauvolfia tetraphylla; assembly: GCA_030512225.1. Classification (NCBI taxonomy): domain Eukaryota; kingdom Viridiplantae; phylum Streptophyta; class Magnoliopsida; order Gentianales; family Apocynaceae; genus Rauvolfia; species Rauvolfia tetraphylla. The sequence continues at coordinate 68,343 of JAJQKT010000041.1, read as the reverse complement.
TTGTTCTTGCATTTTGGCTTGAAGGCAACAAGACTTCGTACTTGTTTAATCCAACATTCTTATCACACAATTGACCCAAAGATTAGTTCAAATCAATGTTTGTCATTATTCAAATCTTAATTAGAAATTAATGATTTACCCTAAGGGCTAACAATTTCCTTTTATGAATTTAGATAGAAAGCGATTATGAATACTTGTTTCAATGAGATGACAGATTATGAATGCTTGAAGGCAAAAAGACTTCAGTACTTTCTTTAATCCAACAATCATATCACACAATTGACACAAACATTATTCAAAACTTAATTAGAACTTCATGATTTGCCCTAAGGCTAACAATTACTTTTATGAATTTAGCCAGAGCTGATTATGAATATTTGTTTCAGTGAGATGATAGTTAGATCAATGACAAAGCAATAAACAATCTAGAATCAATGAACACAAACAATTTATAGTGGTTCGATCTCTTCGAGATCTACGCTCGCTACCCTGGAGCATACACTCAAAAATTTCAATCGAACTACTATATGTTCAAGTTCAACAATTACATAAGAGGCTCGCCACACAATGGTTCTAAACTCACAACCTCTTTTGCAATTCTACAAACAAGGTTCACCCTACCAAAGAATTTTATATCTACAAACAACTTTGAATTAAAGTGTCCGAAATTGCGTCTGAATTTTTATGGAAGCACAGCAATCATTTTCAAAGTTTGGACGTCCGAACTTGCTTCCGAACTCATCAAACTTTATCAAATCATTGAAAATCGACCTTAATAATATTGAAAACATTTTGTGTAAATAGGCAAGTCATTTAAACATTTTCAAACTCAAAAACCGTTACTAAAACACTTTGATCATTCAGTGTTTACTCAAGATCATCTGAGGTTCAAAAAACGTACTTGTGATTTAAAAGTTCACTCAAAGCCATTTACGATTCAAAACAATCTTTTGTTGCTCTTTTTATGCATTCAATAAATTCCCAAACACACAAGTGTAGGGTTTACAAAAAGAATAGAATGCCTTTCGAAAGCATCTTTGAACAAAAATCTTCAATCTTCAATCACTTTGACTCGCTGAAGTTGTTCTTGCATTTTGGCTTGAAGGCAACAAGACTTCGTACTTGTTTAATACAACATTCTTATCACACAATTGACCCAAAGATTAGTCCACATCAATGTTTGTCATTATTCAAATCTTAATTAGAAATTAATGATTTGCCCTAAGGCTAACAATTTCCTTTTATGAATTTAGATAGAGCTGATTATGAATACTTGTTTCAATGAGATAACAGATTATGAATGCTTGAAGGCAAAAAAGACTTCGTACTTTCTTTAATCCAACAATCATATCACACAATTGACACAAACATTATTCAAAACTTAATTAGAACTTCATGATTTGCCCTAAGGCTAACAATTACTTTTATGAATTTAGCCAGTAGCTGATTATGAATATTTGTTTCAGTGAGATGATAGTTAGATCAATGACAAAGCAATAAACAATCTAGAATCAATGAACACAAACAATTTATAGTGGTTCGATCTCTTCAGGATCTACGTCGGCTACCTGGAGCATACACTCAAAAATTTCAATCGAACTACTATATGTTCAAGTTCAACAATTACATAAGAGGCTCGCCACACAATGGTTCTAAACTCACAACCTCTTTTGCAATTCTACAAACAAGGTTCACCCTACCAAAGAATTTTATATCTACAAACAACTTTGAATTAAAGTGTCCGAAATTACGTCCCGAATTTTTTATGGAAGCACAACAATCATTTTCAAAGTTTGGACGTCCCGAACTTGCATCCGAACTCATCTAACTATGTCAAATCATTGAAAATCGACCTTAATAATATTGAAAACATTTTGTGTAAATATGCAAGTCATTTAAACATTTTCAAACTCAAAAACCGTTACTAAAACACTTTGATCTTTCAGTGTTTAATCAAGATCATCTGAGGTTCAAAAAACGTACTTGTGATTTAAAAGTTCACTCAAAGCCATTTACGATTCAAAACAAGCTTTTGTTGCTCTTTTATGCATTCAATAAATTCCCAAACACACAAGTGTAGGGTTTAAAAAAGAATAGATCTACTAAGCATATTTGACATACACTTCAAGTCCTCAATGCCTTTCATCATCTTTGAACAAAAATCTTCAATCTTCAATCACTTTGACTCGTTGAAGTTGTTCTTGCATTTTGGCTTGAAGGCAACAAGACTTCGTACTTGTTTAATACAACATTCTTATCACACAATTGACCCAAAGATTAGTCCACATCAATGTTTGTCATTATTCAAATCTTAATTAGAAATTAATGATTTGCCCTAAGGCTAACAATTTCCTTTTATGAATTTAGATAGAGCTGATTATGAATACTTGTTTCAATGAGATAACAGATTATGAATGCTTGAAGGCAAAAAGACTTCGTACTTCTTTAATCCAACAATCATATCACACAATTGACACAAACATTATTCAAAACTTAATTAGAACTTCATGATTTGCCCTAAGGCTAACAATTACTTTTATGAATTTAGCCGTAGCCGATTATGAATATTTGTTTCAGTGAGATGATAGTTAGATCAATGACAAAGCAATAAACAATCTAGAATCAATGAACACAAACAATTTATAGTGGTTCGATCTCTTCAGGGATCTACGTCTGCTACCCTGGAGCATACACTCAAAAAATTTCAATCGAACTACTATATGTTCAAGTTCAACAATTACATAAGAGGCTCGCCACACAATGGTTCTAAACTCACAACCTCTTTTGCAATTCTACAAACAAGGTTCACCCTACCAAAGAATTTTATATCTACAAACAACTTTGAATTAAAGTGTCCGAAATTGCGTCTGAATTTTTATGGAAGCACAGCAATCATTTTCAAAGTTTGGACGTCCGAACTTGCTTCCGAACTCATCAAACTTTATCAAATCATTGAAAATCGACCTTAATAATATTGAAAACATTTTGTGTAAATAGGCAAGTCATTTAAACATTTTCAAACTCAAAAACCGTTACTAAAACACTTTGATCATTCAGTGTTTACTCAAGATCATCTCGAGGTTCAAAAAACGTACTTGTGATTTAAAAAGTTCACTCAAAGCCATTTACGATTCAAAACAATCTTTTGTTGCTCTTTTATGCATTCAATAAATTCCCAAACACACAAGTGTAGGGTTTACAAAAGAATAGAATGCCTTTCAGCATCTTTGAACAAAAACCTTCAATCTTCAATCACTTTGACTCGTTGAAGTTGTTCTTGCATTTTGGCTTGAAGGCAACAAGACTTCGTACTTGTTTAATACAACATTCTTATCACACAATTGACCCAAAGATTAGTCCACATCAATGTTTGTCATTATTCAAATCTTAATTAGAAATTAATGATTTGCCCTAAGGCTAACAATTTCCTTTTATGAATTTAGATAGAGCTGATTATGAATACTTGTTTCAATGAGATAACAGATTATGAATGCTTGAAGGCAAAAAGACTTCAGTACTTTCTTTAATCCAACAATCATATCACACAATTGACACAAACATTATTCAAAACTTAATTAGAACTTCATGATTTGCCCTAAGGCTAACAATTACTTTTATGAATTTAGCCGGAGCTGATTATGAATATTTGTTTCAAAGTGAGATGATAGTTAGATCAATGACAAAGCAATAAACAATCTAGAATCAATGAACACAAACAATTTATAGTGGTTCGATCTCTTCGAGATCTACGTCGGCTACCCTGGAGCATACACTCAAAAATTTCAATCGAACTACTATATGTTCAAGTTCAACAATTACATAAGAGGCTCGCCACACAATGGTTCTAAACTCACAACCTCTTTTTGCAATTCTACAAACAAGGTTCACCCTACCAAAGAATTTTTATATCTACAAACAACTTTGAATTAAAGTGTCCGAAATTACGTCTCAATTTTTATGGAAGCACAAAGAATCATTTTCAAAGTTTGGACGTCCGAACTTGCTTCCGAACTCATCAAACTTTATCAAATCATTGAAAATCGACCTTAATAATATTGAAAACATTTTGTGTAAATAGGCAAGTCATTTAAACATTTTCAAACTCAAAAACCGTTACTAAAACACTTTGATCATTCAAAGTGTTTACTCAAGATCATCCCGAGGTTCAAAAAACGTACTTGTGATTTAAAAAGTTCACTCAAAGCCATTTACGATTCAAAACAATCTTTTTGTTGCTCTTTTATGCATTCAATAAATTCCCAAACACACAAGTGTAGGGTTTACAAAAGAATAGAATGCCTTTCAAAGCATCTTTGAACAAAAATCTTCAATCTTCAATCACTTTGACTCGCTGAAGTTGTTCTTGCATTTTGGCTTGAAGGCAACAAGACTTCGTACTTGTTTAATACAACATTCTTATCACACAATTGACCCAAAGATTAGTCCACATCAATGTTTGTCATTATTCAAATCTTAATTAGAAATTAATGATTTGCCCTAAGGCTAACAATTTCCTTTTATGAATTTAGATAGAGCTGATTATGAATACTTGTTTCAATGAGATAACAGATTATGAATGCTTGAAGGCAAAAAGACTTCGTACTTCTTTAATCCAACAATCATATCACACAATTGACACAAACATTATTCAAAACTTAATTAGAACTTCATGATTTGCCCTAAGGCTAACAATTACTTTTATGAATTTAGCCAGAGCTGATTATGAATATTTGTTTCAGTGAGATGATAGTTAGATCAATGACAAAGCAATAAACAATCTAGAATCAATGAACACAAACAATTTATAGTGGTTCGATCTCTTCGAGATCTACGTCGGCTACCTGGAGCATACACTCAAAAATTTCAATCGAACTACTATATGTTCAAGTTCAACAATTACATAAGAGGCTCGCCACACAATGGTTCTAAACTCACAACCTCTTTTGCAATTCTACAAACAAGGTTCACCCTAACAAAGAATTTTATATCTACAAACAACTTTGAATTAAAGTGTCCGAAATTGCGTCTCGAATTTTTATGGAAGCACAAAGAATCATTTTCAAAGTTTGGACGTCCGAACTTGCTTCCGAACTCATCAAACTTTATCAAATCATTGAAAATCGACCTTAATAATATTGAAAACATTTTGTGTAAATAGGCAAGTCATTTAAACATTTTCAAACTCAAAAACCGTTACTAAAACACTTTGATCATTCAGTGTTTACTCAAGATCATCTCGAGGTTCAAAAAAACGTACTTTGTGATTTAAAAAGTTCACTCAAAGCCATTTACGATTCAAAACAATCTTTTGTTGCTCTTTTATGCATTCAATAAATTCCCAAACACACAAGTGTAGGGTTTACAAAAGAATAGAATGCCTTTCAGCATCTTTGAACAAAAATCTTCAATCTTCAATCACTTTGACTCGTTGAAGTTGTTCTTGCATTTTGGCTTGAAGGCAACAAGACTTCGTACTTGTTTAATACAACATTCTTATCACACAATTGACCCAAAGATTAGTCCACATCAATGTTTGTCATTATTCAAATCTTAATTAGAAATTAATGATTTGCCCTAAGGCTAACAATTTCCTTTTATGAATTTAGATAGAGCTGATTATGAATACTTGTTTCAATGAGATAACAGATTATGAATGCTTGAAGGCAAAAAGACTTCGTACTTCTTTAATCCAACAATCATATCACACAATTGACACAAACATTATTCAAAACTTAATTAGAACTTCATGATTTGCCCTAAGGCTAACAATTACTTTTATGAATTTAGCCGTAGCTGATTATGAATATTTGTTTCAAAGTGAGATGATAGTTAGATCAATGACAAAGCAATAAACAATCTAGAATCAATGAACACAAACAATTTATAGTGGTTCGATCTCTTCAGGATCTACGTCGGCTACCTGGAGCATACACTCAAAAATTTCAATCGAACTACTATATGTTCAAGTTCAACAATTACATAAGAGGCTCGCCACACAATGGTTCTAAACTCACAACCTCTTTTGCAATTCTACAAACAAGGTTCACCCTACCAAAGAATTTTATATCTACAAACAACTTTGAATTAAAGTGTCCGAAATTGCGTCTGAATTTTTATGGAAGCACAGCAATCATTTTCAAAGTTTGGACGTCCGAACTTGCTTCCGAACTCATCAAACTTTATCAAATCATTGAAAATCGACCTTAATAATATTGAAAACATTTTTGTGTAAATAGGCAAGTCATTTAAACATTTTCAAACTCAAAAACCGTTACTAAAACACTTTGATCATTCAGTGTTTACTCAAGATCATCTGAGGTTCAAAAAACGTACTTGTGATTTAAAAGTTCACTCAAAGCCATTTACGATTCAAAACAATCTTTTGTTGCTCTTTTATGCATTCAATAAATTCCCAAACACACAAGTGTAGGGTTTACAAAAGAATAGAATGCCTTTCAAAGCATCTTTGAACAAAAATCTTCAATCTTCAATCACTTTGACTCGTTGAAGTTGTTCTTGCATTTTGGCTTGAAGGCAACAAGACTTCGTACTTGTTTAATACAACATTCTTATCACACAATTGACCCAAAGATTAGTCCACATCAATGTTTGTCATTATTCAAATCTTAATTAGAAATTAATGATTTGCCCTAAGGCTAACAATTTCCTTTTATGAATTTAGATAGAGCTGATTATGAATACTTGTTTCAATGAGATAACAGATTATGAATGCTTGAAGGCAAAAAGACTTCGTACTTCTTTAATCCAACAATCATATCACACAATTGACACAAACATTATTCAAAACTTAATTAGAACTTCATGATTTGCCCTAAGGCTAACAATTACTTTTATGAATTTAGCCAGAGCTGATTATGAATATTTGTTTCAGTGAGATGATAGTTAGATCAATGACAAAGCAATAAACAATCTAGAATCAATGAACACAAACAATTTATAGTGGTTCGATCTCTTCAGATCTACGCTCGCTACTCGGAGCATACACTCAAAAATTTCAATCGAACTACTATATGTTCAAGTTCAACAATTACATAAGAGGCTCGCCACACAATGGTTCTAAACTCACAACCTCTTTTGCAATTCTACAAACAAGGTTCACCCTACCAAAGAATTTTATATCTACAAACAACTTTGAATTAAAGTGTCCGAAATTGCGTCTCGAATTTTTATGGAAGCACAAAGAATCATTTTCAAAGTTTGGACGTCCGAACTTGCTTCCGAACTCATCAAACTTTATCAAATCATTGAAAATCGACCTTAATAATATTGAAAACATTTTGTGTAAATAGGCAAGTCATTTAAACATTTTCAAACTCAAAAACCGTTACTAAAACACTTTGATCATTCAAAGTGTTTACTCAAGATCATCTCGAGGTTCAAAAAACGTACTTGTGATTTAAAAAGTTCACTCAAAGCCATTTACGATTCAAAACAATCTTTTGTTGCTCTTTTATGCATTCAATAAATTCCCAAACACACAAGTGTAGGGTTTACAAAAGAATAGAATGCCTTTCAGCATCTTTGAACAAAAATCTTCAATCTTCAATCACTTTGACTCGTTGAAGTTGTTCTTGCATTTTGGCTTGAAGGCAACAAGACTTCGTACTTGTTTAATACAACATTCTTATCACACAATTGACCCAAAGATTAGTCCACATCAATGTTTGTCATTATTCAAATCTTAATTAGAAATTAATGATTTGCCCTAAGGCTAACAATTTCCTTTTATGAATTTAGATAGAGCTGATTATGAATACTTGTTTCAATGAGATAACAGATTATGAATGCTTGAAGGCAAAAAGACTTCGTACTTCTTTAATCCAACAATCATATCACACAATTGACACAAACATTATTCAAAACTTAATTAGAACTTCATGATTTGCCCTAAGGCTAACAATTACTTTTATGAATTTAGCCAGAGCTGATTATGAATATTTGTTTCAGTGAGATGATAGTTAGATCAATGACAAAGCAATAAACAATCTAGAATCAATGAACACAAACAATTTATAGTGGTTCGATCTCTTCAGGATCTACGTCGGCTACCTGGAGCATACACTCAAAAATTTCAATCGAACTACTATATGTTCAAGTTCAACAATTACATAAGAGGCTCGCCACACAATGGTTCTAAACTCACAACCTCTTTTGCAATTCTACAAACAAGGTTCACCCTACCAAAGAATTTTATATCTACAAACAACTTTGAATTAAAGTGTCCGAAATTGCGTCTGAATTTTTATGGAAGCACAGCAATCATTTTCAAAGTTTGGACGTCCGAACTTGCTTCCGAACTCATCAAACTTTATCAAATCATTGAAAATCGACCTTAATAATATTGAAAACATTTTGTGTAAATAGGCAAGTCATTTAAACATTTTCAAACTCAAAAACCGTTACTAAAACACTTTGATCATTCAGTGTTTACTCAAGATCATCTGAGGTTCAAAAAACGTACTTGTGATTTAAAAGTTCACTCAAAGCCATTTACGATTCAAAACAATCTTTTGTTGCTCTTTTATGCATTCAATAAATTCCCAAACACACAAGTGTAGGGTTTACAAAAGAATAGAATGCCTTTCAGCATCTTTGAACAAAAATCTTCAATCTTCAATCACTTTGACTCGTTGAAGTTGTTCTTGCATTTTGGCTTGAAGGCAACAAGACTTCGTACTTGTTTAATACAACATTCTTATCACACAATTGACCCAAAGATTAGTCCACATCAATGTTTGTCATTATTCAAATCTTAATTAGAAATTAATGATTTGCCCTAAGGCTAACAATTTCCTTTTATGAATTTAGATAGAGCTGATTATGAATACTTGTTTCAATGAGATAACAGATTATGAATGCTTGAAGGCAAAAAGACTTCAGTATTTCTTTAATCCAACAATCATATCACACAATTGACACAAACATTATTCAAAACTTAATTAGAACTTCATGATTTGCCCTAAGGCTAACAATTACTTTTATGAATTTAGCCAGAGCTGATTATGAATATTTGTTTCAGTGAGATGATAGTTAGATCAATGACAAAGCAATAAACAATCTAGAATCAATGAACACAAACAATTTATAGTGGTTCGATCTCTTCAGGATCTACGTCGGCTACCTGGAGCATACACTCAAAAATTTCAATCGAACTACTATATGTTCAAGTTCAACAATTACATAAGAGGCTCGCCACACAATGGTTCTAAACTCACAACCTCTTTTGCAATTCTACAAACAAGGTTCACCCTACCAAAGAATTTTATATCTACAAACAACTTTGAATTAAAGTGTCCGAAATTGCGTCTCGAATTTTTATGGAAGCACAAAGAATCATTTTCAAAGTTTGGACGTCCGAACTTGCTTCCGAACTCATCAAACTTTATCAAATCATTGAAAATCGACCTTAATAATATTGAAAACATTTTGTGTAAATAGGCAAGTCATTTAAACATTTTCAAACTCAAAAACCGTTACTAAAACACTTTGATCATTCAGTGTTTACTCAAGATCATCTGAGGTTCAAAAAACGTACTTGTGATTTAAAAAGTTCACTCAAAGCCATTTACGATTCAAAACAATCTTTTGTTGCTCTTTTATGCATTCAATAAATTCCCAAACACACAAGTGTAGGGTTTACAAAAAGAATAGAATGCCTTTCAAAGATCTTTGAACAAAAATCTTCAATCTTCAATCACTTTGACTCGCTGAAGTTGTTCTTGCATTTTGGCTTGAAGGCAACAAGACTTCGTACTTGTTTAATACAACATTCTTATCACACAATTGACCCAAAGATTAGTCCACATCAATGTTTGTCATTATTCAAATCTTAATTAGAAATTAATGATTTGCCCTAAGGCTAACAATTTCCTTTTTATGAATTTAGATAGAGTCGATTATGAATACTTGTTTCAATGAGATAACAGATTATGAATGCTTGAAGGCAAAAAGACTTCGTACTTCTTTAATCCAACAATCATATCACACAATTGACACAAACATTATTCAAAACTTAATTAGAACTTCATGATTTGCCCTAAGGCTAACAATTACTTTTATGAATTTAGCTGAGCTGATTATGAATATTTGTTTCAAAGTGAGATGATAGTTAGATCAATGACAAAGCAATAAACAATCTAGAATCAATGAACACAAACAATTTATAGTGGTTCGATCTCTTCAGGATCTACGTCGGCTACCTGGAGCATACACTCAAATATTTCAATCGATCTACTATATGTTCTAGTTCAACAATTACATAAGAGGCTCGCCACACAATGGTTCTAAACTCACAACCTCTTTTGCAATTCTACAAACAAGGTTCACCCTACCAAAGAATTTTATATCTACAAACAACTTTGAATTAATGTGTCCGAAATTGCGTCCGAATTTTTATGGAAGCACAGCAATCATTTTCAAAGTTTGGACGTCCGAACTTGCATCCGAACTCATCTAACTATGTCAAATCATTGAAAATCGACCTTAATAATATTGAAAACATTTTGTGTAAATATGCAAGTCATTTAAACATTTTCAAACTCAAAAACCGTTACTAAAACACTTTGATCTTTCAGTGTTTAATCAAGATCATCTGAGGTTCAAAAAACGTACTTGTGATTTAAAAGTTCACTCAAAGCCATTTACGATTCAAAACAAGCTTTTGTTGCTCTTTTATGCATTCAATAAATTCCCAAACACACAAGTGTAGGGTTTAAAAAAGAATAGATCTACTAAGCATATTTGACATACACTTCAAGTCCTCAATGCCTTTCATCATCTTTGAACAAAAATCTTCAATCTTCAATCACTTTGACTCGTTGAAGTTGTTCTTGCATTTTGGCTTGAAGGCAACAAGACTTCGTACTTGTTTAATCCAACATTCTTATCACACAATTGACCCAAAGATTAGTTCAAATCAATGTTTGTCATTATTCAAATCTTAATTAGAAATTAATGATTTACCCTAAGGGCTAACAATTTCCTTTTATGAATTTAGATAGAGCAGATTATGAATACTTGTTTCAATGAGATCACAGATTATGAATGCTTGAAGGCAAAAAGACTTCGTACTTCTTTAATCCAACAATCCTATCACACAATTGACACAAACATTATTCAAAACATAATTAGAACTTCATGATTTGCCCTAAGGCTAACAATTACTTTTATGAATTTAGCCAGAGCTGATTATGAATATTTGTTTCAGTGAGATGATAGTTAGATCAATGACAAAGCAATAAACAATCTAGAATCAATGAACACAAACAATTTATAGTGGTTCGATCTCTTCAGGATCTACGTCGGCTACCTGGAGCATACACTCAAATATTTCAATCGATCTACTATATGTTCTAGTTCAACAATTACATAAGAGGCTCGCCACACAATGGTTCTAAACTCACAACCTCTTTTGCAATTCTACAAACAAGGTTCACCCTACCAAAGGATTTTATATCTACAAACAACTTTGAATCAAAGTGTCCGAACTTGCGTCCGAATTTCTCTGGAAGCACAGCAATCATTTTCAAAGTTTTGACGTCCGAACTTGCGTCCGAACTCATCAAACTTTGTCAAATCATTTAAAATCGACCTTACTTAATAATATTGAAAACATTTTGTGTAAATAGCCAAGTCATTTAAAATTTTCAAACTCAAAAACCGTTACTAAAATACTTTGATCATACAGTGTTTACTCAAGATCATCTGAGGTTCAAAAAACGTACTTGTGATTTAAAAGTTCACTCAAAGCCATTTACGATTCAAAACAATCTTTTGTTGCTCTTTTATGCATTCAATAAATTCCCAAACACACAAGTGTAGGGTTTAAAAAAGAATAGATCTACTAAGCATATTTGACATACACTTCAAGTCCTCAATGCCTTTCATCATCTTTGAACAAAAATCTTCAATCTTCAATCACTTCGACTCGTTGAAGTTGTTCTTGAATTTTGGCTTGAAGGCAACAAGACTTAGTACTTGTTTAATCCAACATTCCTATCACACAATTGACACAAAGATTAGTCCACATCAATGTTTGTCATTATTCAAAAACTTAATTAGAACTTCATGATTTGCCCTAAGGGCTAACAATTTCTTTTTTATGAATTTAGATATAACATGATTATGAGTATTTGTTTCAAAGTGAGATGATAGTCGATCAATGACAAAGCAATAAACAATCTAGAATCAATGTACACAAAAAATTTATAATGGTTCGATCTCTTCAAGATCTACGTCGGCTACCTGGAAAATACACTCAAAAATTTCAATCAAACTACTATACGTTCTAGTTCAACAATTACATAAGAGGCTCACCACACAATGGTTCTAAACTCACAACCTCTTTTGCAATTCTACAAACAAGGTTCACTCCTACCAAAGAATTTTATATCTACAAACAACTTTGAATTAAAGTGTCCGAAATTGCGTCTCGAATTTTTATGGAAGCACAAAGAATCATTTTCAAAGTTTGGACGTCCGAACTTGCGTCCCGAACTCATCAAACTTTATCAAATCATTGAAAATCGACCTTAATAATATTGAAAACATTTTGTGTAAATAGGCAAGTCATTTAAACATTTTCAAACTCAAAAACCCGCTACTAAAACACTTTGATCATTCAGTGTTTACTCAAGATCATCTGAGGTTCAAAAAACGTACTTGTGATTTAAAAGTTCACTCAAAGCCATTTACGATTCAAAACAATCTTTTGTTGCTCTTTTATGCATTCAATAAATTCCCAAACACACAAGTGTAGGGTTTACAAAAGAATAGAATGCCTTTCAGCATCTTTGAACAAAAATCTTCAATCTTCAATCACTTTGACTCGTTGAAGTTGTTCTTGCATTTTGGCTTGAAGGCAACAAGACTTCGTACTTGTTTAATCAAACATTCTTATCACACAATTGACCGAAAGATTAGTCCACATCAATGTTTGTCATTATTCAAATCTTAATTAGAAACTAATGATTTGCCCTAAGGCTAACAATTTCCTTTTATGAATTTAGATAGAGCAGATTATGAATACTTGTTTCAATGAGATCACAGATTATGAATGCTTGAAGGCAAAAAGACTTCGTACTTCTTTAATCCAACAATCCTATCACACAATTGACACAAACATTATTCAAAACATAATTAGAACTTCATGATTTGCCCTAAGGCTAACAATTACTTTTATGAATTTAGCCAGAGCTGATTATGAATATTTGTTTCAGTGAGATGATAGTCAGATCAGTGACAAAGCAATAAACAATCTAGAATCAATGAACACAAACAATTTATAGTGGTTCGATCTCTTCGAGATCTACGCTCGCTACCCTGGAGCATACACTCAAAAATTTCAATCGATCTACTATATGTTCACGTTCAACAATTACATAAGAGGCTCGCCACACAATGGTTCTACACTCACAACCTCTTTTGCAATTCTACAAACAAGGTTCACCCTACCAAAGGATTTTATATCTACAAACAACTTTGAATCAAAGTGTCCGAACTTGCGTCCGAATTTCTCTGGAAGCACAGCAATCATTTTCAAAGTTTTGACGTCCGAACTTGCGTCCGAACTCATCAAACTTTGTCAAATCATTTAAAATCGACCTTACTTAATAATATTGAAAATATTTTGTGTAAATAGGCAAGTCATTTAAAATTTTCAAACTCAAAAACCGTTACTAAAATACTTTGATCATACAGTGTTTACTCAAGATCATCTGAGGTTCAAAAAACGTACTTGTGATTTAAAAGTTCACTCAAAGCCATTTACGATTCAAAACAAGCTTTTGTTGCTCTTTTATGCATTCAATAAATTCCCAAACACACAAGTGTAGGGTTTACAAAAGATTAGATCTACTAAGCATATTTGACATACACTTCAAGTCCTCAATGCCTTTCATCATCTTTGAACAAAAATCTTCAATCTTCAATCACTTTGAATCGTTGAAGTTGTTCTTGCATTTTGGCTTGAAGGCAACAAGACTTCGTACTTGTTTAATCCAACATTCTTATCACACAATTGACCCAAAGATTAGTTCAAATCAATGTTTGTCATTATTCAAATCTTAATTAGAAATTAATGATTTGCCCTAAGGGCTAACAATTTCCTTTTATGAATTTAGATAGAGCAGATTATGAATACTTGTTTCAATGAGATAACAGATTATGAATGCTTGAAGGCAAAAAGACTTCGTACTTCTTTAATCCAACAATCCTATCACACAATTGACACAAACATTATTCAAAACATAATTAGAACTTCATGATTTGCCCTAAGGCTAACAATTACTTTTATGAATTTAGCCAGAGCTGATTATGAATATTTGTTTCAGTGAGATGATAGTCAGATCAATGACAAAGCAATAAACAATCTAGAATCAATGTACATAAAAAATTTATAATGGTTCGATCTCTTCAAGATCTATGTCGGCTACCTGGAAAATACACTCAAAAATTTCAATCGAACTACTATATGTTCAAGTTCAACAATTACATAAGAGGCTCGCCACACAATGGTTCTAAACTCACAACCTCTTTTGCAATTCTACAAACAAGGTTCACCCTACCAAAGAATTTTATATCTACAAACAACTTTGAATTAAAGTGTCCGAAATTGCGTCTGAATTTTTATGGAAGCACTGCAATCATTTTCAAAGTTTGGACGTCCGAACTTGCGTCCGAACTCATCAAACTTTATCAAATCATTGAAAATCGACCTTAATAATATTGAAAACATTTTGTGTAAGTAGGCAAGTCATTTAAACATTTTCAAATTCAAAAACCGTTACTAAAACACTTTGATCATTCAGTGTTTACTCAAGATCATCTGAGGTTCAAAAAACGTACTTGTGATTTAAAAGTTCACTCAAAGTCATTTACGATTCAAAACAAGCTTTTGTTGCTCTTTTATGCATTCAATAAATTTCCAAACACACAAGTGTAGGGTTTACAAAAGAATAGATCTACTAAGCATATTTGACATAAACTTCAAGTCCTCAATGCCTTTCATCATCTTTGAACAAAAATCTTCAATCTTCAATCACTTTGACTCGTTGAAGTTGTTCTTGCATTTTGGCTTGAAGGCAACAAGGCTTCGTACTTGTTTAATCCAACATTCTTATCACATAATTGACCCAAAGATTAGTCCACATCAATGTTTGTCATTATTCAAATCTAAATTAGAAATTAATGATTTGCCCTAAGGGCTAACAATTTCTTTTTATGAATTTAGCGAGAGCTGATTATGAATATTTGTTTCAGTGAGATGACAGATTATGAATGCTTGAAGGTAAAAAGACTTCGTACTTCTTTAATCCAACAATCCTATCACACAATTCACACAAAGATGAGTTCACATAAATGTTTGTCATTATTCAAAACTTAATTAGAACTTCATGATTTGCCTTAAGGCTAACAATTACTTTTATGAATTTAAACAAAGCAGATTATGAATATTTGTTTCAGTGAGATGATAGTTAGATCAATGACAAAGCAATAAACAATCTAGAATCAATGAACACAAACAATTTATAGTGGTTCGATCTCTTCAAGATCTACGTCGGCTACCTGGAGCATACACTCAAATATTTCAATCGATCTACTATATGTTCAACTTCAACAATTACATAAGAGGCTCGTCACACAATGGTTCTACACTCGCAACCTCTTTTGCAATTCTACAAACAAGGTTCACCCTACCAAAGGATTTTATATCTACAAACAACTTTGAATTAAAGTGTCCGAACATGCTTCCGAATTTCTCTGGAAGCACAGCAATCATTTTCAAAGTTTGGACGTCCGAACTTGCGTCCGAACTCATAAAACTTTGTCAAATCATTTAAAATCAGCCTTATTTAATAATATTGAAAACATTTTGTGTAAATAGGCAAGTCATTTAATCCAAAAGGCATTACTTTCCACTGGAAATGCTGGTTAGGTATGCAAAAGCCCAATTTCTTCAAACACTGACAATGTTCCCCCAGAACCTGATCCAACACTTCCAGAAAAACCATGAATACTTGTTTCAATGAGATGACAGATTAAGAATGCTTGAAGGCAAAAAGACTTCGTACTTCTTTAATCCAACAATCCTATCACACAATTGACACAAAGATTATTCCACATAAATGTTTGTCATTATTCAAAACATAATTAGAACTTCATGATTTGCCCTAAGGCTAACAATTACTTTTATGAATTTAGCCAGAGCTGATTATGAGTATTTGTTTCAGTGAGATGATAGTCAGATCAATGACAAAGCAATAAACAATCTAGAATCAATGTACACAAAAAATTTATAATGGTTCGATCTCTTCAAGATCTACGTCGGCTACCTGGAAAATACACTCAAAAATTTCAATCGAACTACTATATGTTCAAGTTCAACAATTACATAAGAGGCTCACCACACAATGGTTCTAAACTCACAACCTCTTTTGCAATTCTACAAACAAGGTTCACCCTACCAAAGAATTTATATATACAAACAACTTTGAGTTAATGTGTCCGAACTTGCGTCCGAATTTCTCTGGAAGCACAGCTATCATTTTCAAAGTTTGGACGTCCGAACTTGCGTCCGAACTGATCAAACTTTGTCAAATCATTGAAAATCTACCTTAATAATATTGAAAACATTTGTGTAAATAGGCAAGTCATTTAAACATTTTCAAACTCAAAAAACGTTACTAAAATACTTTGATCATACAGTGTTTACTCAAGATCATCTGAGGTTCAAAAAGCGTACTTGTGATTTAAAAGTTCACTCAAAGCCATTTACGATTCAAAACAAGTTTTTGTTGCTCTTTTTTGCATTCAATAAATTCCCAAACACACAAGTGTAGGGTTTACAAAAGAATAGAACTACTAAGCATATTTGACATACACTTAAAGACATCAATGCCTTTCATCATCTTTGAACAAAATTCTTCAATCTTCAATCACTTTGACTCATTGAAGTTGTTCTTGCATTTTGGCTTGAAGGCAACAAGACTTCGAACTTGTTTAATCCAAAAATCCTATCACACAATTGACACAAAGATTAGTCCACATCAATGTTTGTCATTATTCAAACTTAATTAGAAATTAATGATTTGCCCTAAGGGGTAACAATTTCCTTTTATGAATTTAGATAGAGCAGATTATGAATACTTGGTTCAATGAGATGACAGATTATGAATGCTTGAAGGCAACAAGACTTCGTACTTGTTTAATCCAGCAATCCTATCACACAATTGACACAAAGATTAGTCCACATCAATGTTTGTCATTATTCAAAACTTAATTAGAACTTAATGACTTGCCCTAAGGGCTAACAATTTCGTTTTATGAATTTAGATAGAGCAGATTATGAATACTTGTTTCAATGAGATGACAGATTATGAATGCTTGAAGGTAACAAGACTTCGTACTTGTTTAATCCAGCGATCCTATCACACAATTGACAAAAAGATTAGTCCACATCAATTTTTGTCATTATTCAAAACTTAATTAGAACTTAATGATTTGCCCTAAGGGCTAACAATTTCCTTTTATGAATTTAGATAGAGCAGATTATGAATACTTGCTTCAATGAGATGACAGATTATGAATGCTTGATGGCAACAAGACTTCGTACTTGTTTAATCCAGCAATCCTATCACACAATTGACACAAAGACTAGTCCACATCAATGTTTGTCATTATTCAAAACTTAATTAGAACTTAATGATTCTCCCTAAGGGCTAACAATTTCCTTTTATGAATTTGCGACAGATGATTATGAATATTTTTTTCAGTGAGATGATAGATTATGAATGCTTGAAGGCAACAAGACTTCGTACTTGTTTAATCCAGCAATCCTATCACACAATTGACACAAATATTAGTCCACATCAATATTTTTCATTATTCAAAACTTAATTAGAACTTAATGATTTGCCCTAAGGGCTAACAATTTCTTTTTATGAATTTAGCGAGAGCTGATTATGAATATTTGTTTCAGTGAGATGACAGATTATGAATGCTTGAAGGCTACAAGACTTCGTACTTGTTTAATCCATAAATCCTATCACACAATTGACACAAAGATTAGTCCACATCAATGTTTGTCATTATTCAAAACTTAATTAGAACTTCATGATTTGCCATAAGGGCTAACAATTACTTTTATGAATTTAGCAAGAGCTGATTATGAATATTTGTTTCAGTGAGATGATAGTTAGAACAATGAAAAAGCAATAAAAAATCTAGGATCAATGAACACAAACAATTTATAGTGGTTCGATCTCTTCAAGATCTACGTCGGCTACCTTGAGCATACACTCAAAGATTTCAATCGATCTACTATATGTTCAAGTTCAACAATTACATAAGAGGCTCACCACACAATGGTTCTACACTCACAACCTCTTTTCCAATTCTACAAACAAGGTTCACCCTACCAAAGAATTTATATATACAAACAACTTTGAATTAATGTGTCCGAACTTGCGTCCGAATTTCTCTGGAAGCACAGCAATCATTTTCAAAGTTTGGACGTCCGAACTTGAGTCCGAACAGATCAAACTTTGTCAAATCATTGAAAAATCTACCTTAATAATATTGAAAACATTTTTGTGTAAATAGGCAAGTCATTTAAACATTTTCAAACTCAAAAAGCGTTACTAAAATACTTTGATCATACAGTGTTTACTCAAGATCATCTGAGGTTCAAAAAACGTACTTGTGATTTAAAAGTTCACTCAAAGCCATTTACGATTCAAAACAAGTTTTTGTTGCTCTTTTATGCATTCAATAAATTCCCAAACACACAAGTGTAGGGTTTACAAAAGAATAGAACTACTAAGCATATTTGACATACACTTCAAGTCTTCAATGCCTTTCATCATCTTTGAACAAAATTCTTCAATCTTCAATCACTTTGACTCATTGAAGTTGTTCTTGCATTTTGGCTTGAAGGCAACAAGACTTCGTACTTGTTTAATCCAACAATCCTATCACACAATTGACACAAAGATTAGTCCACATCAATGTTTGTCATTATTCAAAACTTAATTAGAAATTAATGATTTGCCCTAAGGGCTAACAATTACTTTTATGAATTTAGATAGAGCAGATTATGAATACTTGTTTCAATGAGATGACTGATTATGAATGCTTGAAGGCAACAAGACTTCGTACTTGTTTAATCCAAACAATCCTATCAGACAATTGACACAAAGATTAGTCCACATCAATGTTTTTCATTATTCAAAACTTAATTAGAACTTAATGATTTACCCTAAGGGCTAACAATTTCTTTTTATGAATTTAGCGAGAGCTGATTATGAATACTTGTTTCAGTGAGATGACAGATTATGAACGCTTGAAGGCAACAAGACTTCGTACTTGTTTAATCCAGCAATCCTATCACACAATTGACACAAAGATTAGTCCACATCAATATTTTTCATTATTCAAAACTTAATTAGAACTTAATGATTTGCCCTAAGGGCTAACAATTTCTTTTTATGAATTTAGCGAGAGCTGATTATGAATATTTTTTTCAGTGAGATGACAGATTATGAATGTTTGAAGGCTACAAGACTTCGTACTTGTTTAATCCAGAAATCCTATCACACAGTTGACACAAAAATTAGTCCACATCAATGTTTGTCATTATTCAAAACTTAATTAGAACTTAATGATTTACCCTAAGGGCTAACAATTTCTTTTTATGAATTTAGCGAGAGCTGATTATGAATACTTGTTTCAGTGAGATGACAGATTATGAACGCTTGAAGGCAACAAGACTTCGTACTTGTTTAATCCAGCAATCCTATCACACAATTGACACAAAGATTAGTCCACATCAATGTTTGTCATTATTCAAAACTTAATTAGAACTTCATGATTTGCCATAAGGGCTAACAATTACTTTTATGAATTTAGCAAGAGCTGATTATGAATATTTGTTTCAGTGAGATGATAGTTAGAACAATGAAAAAGCAATAAAAAATCTAGGATCAATGAACACAAACAATTTATAGTGGTTCGATCTCTTCAAGATCTACGTCGGCTACCTTGAGCATACACTCAAAGATTTCAATCGATCTACTATATGTTCAAGTTCAACAATTACATAAGAGGCTCACCACAGAATTGTTCTACACTCACAACCTCTTTTCCAATTCTACAAACAAGGTTCACCCTACCAAAGAATTTATATATACAAACAACTTTGAATTAATGTGTCCGAACTTGCGTCCGAATTTCTCTGGAAGCACAGCAATCATTTTCAAAGTTTGGACGTCCCGAACTTGAGTCCGAAACGGATCAAACTTTGTCAAATCATTGAAAATCTACCTTAATAATATTGAAAACATTTTGTGTAAATAGGCAAGTCATTTAAACATTTTCAAACTCAAAAAACGTTACTAAAATACTTTGATCATACAGTGTTTACTCAAGATCATCTGAGGTTCAAAAAGCGTACTTGTAATTTAAAAGTTCACTCAAAGCCATTTACGATTCAAAACAAGTTTTTGTTGCTCTTTTATGCATTCAATAAATTCCCAAACACACAAGTGTAGGGTTTACAAAAGAATAGAACTACTAAGCATATTTGACATACACTTCAAGTCTTCAATGCCTTTCATCATCTTTGAACAAAATTCTTCAATCTTCAATCACTTTGACTCATTGAAGTTGTTCTTGCATTTTGGCTTGAAGGCAACAAGACTTCGTACTTGTTTAATCCAACAATCCTATCACACAATTGACACAAAGATTAGTCCACATCAATGTTTGTCATTATTCAAAACTTAATTAGAAATTAATGATTTGCCCTAAGGGCTAACAATTTCCTTTTATGAATTTAGATAGAGCAGATTATGAATACTTGTTTCAATGAGATGACAGATTATGAATGCTTGAAGGCAACAAGACTTCGTACTTGTTTAATCCAGCAATCCTATCACACAATTGACACAAAGATTAGTCCACATCAATGTTTTTCATTATTCAAAACTTAATTAGAACTTAATGATTTACCCTAAGGGCTAACAATTTCTTTTTATGAATTTAGCGAGAGCTGATTATGAATATTTGTTTCAGTGAGATGATAGATTATGAATGCTTGAAGGCTACAAGACTTCGTACTTGTTTAATCCAGAAATCCTATCACACAGTTGACACAAAAATTAGTCCACATCAATGTTTGTCATTATTCAAAACTTAATTAGAACTTAATGATTTGCCCTAAGGGCTAACAATTTCCTTTTATGAATTTAGATAGAGCAGATTATGAATACTTGTTTCAAAGAGATGACATATTATGAATGCTTGAAGGCTACAAGACTTCGTACTTGTTTAATCCAGAAATCCTATCACACAGTTGACACAAAGATTAGTCCACATCAATGTTTGTCATTATTCAAAACTTAATTAGAACTTAATGATTTGCCCTAAGGGCTATCAATTTCCTTTTATGAATTTAGATAGAGCAGATTATGAATACTTGTTTCAATGAGATGACAGTTTATGAATGCTTGAAGGCAACAAGACTTCGTACTTGTTTAATCCAGAAATCCTATCACACAATTGACACAAAGATTAGTCCACATCAATGTTTTTCATTATTCAAAACTTAATTAGAACTTAATGATTTGCCCTAAGGGCTAACAATTTCCTTTTATGAATTTAGCGAGAGCTGATTATGAATATTTGTTTCAGTGAGATGACAGATTATGAATGCTTGAAGGCAACAAGACTTCGTACTTGTTTAATCCAGCAATCCTATCACACAATTGACACAAAGATTAGTCCACATCAATGTTTTTCATTATTCAAAACTTAATTAGAACTTAATGATTTGCCCTAAGGGCTAACAATTTCTTTTTATGAATTTAGCGAGAGCTGATTATGAATATTTGTTTCAGTGAGATGACAGATTATGAATGCTTGAAGGCTACAAGACTTCGTACTTGTTTAATCCAGAAATCCTATCACACAGTTGACACAAAGATTAGTCCACATCAATGTTTGTCATTATTCAAAACTTAATTAGAACTTCATGATTTGCCATAAGGGCTAACAATTACTTTTATGAATTTAGCAAGAGCTGATTATGAATATTTGTTTCAGTGAGATGATAGTTAGAACAATGAAAAAGCAATAAAAAATCTAGGATCAATGAACACAAACAATTTATAGTGGTTCGATCTCTTCAAGATCTACGTCGGCTACCTTGAGCATACACTCAAAGATTTCAATCGATCTACTATATGTTCAAGTTCAACAATTACATAAGAGGCTCACCACAGAATTGTTCTACACTCACAACCTCTTTTCCAATTCTACAAACAAGGTTCACCCTACCAAAGAATTTATATATACAAACAACTTTGAATTAATGTGTCCGAACTTGCGTCCGAATTTCTCTGGAAGCACAGCAATCATTTTCAAAGTTTGGACGTCCGAACTTGAGTCCGAACAGATCAAACTTTGTCAAATCATTGAAAATCAACCTTAATAATATTGAAAACATTTTGTGTAAATAGGCAAGTCATTTAAACATTTTCAAACTCAAAAAACGTTACTAAAATACTTTGATCATACAGTGTTTACTCAAGATCATCTGAGGTTCAAAAAACGTACTTGTGATTTAAAAGTTCACTCAAAGCCATTTACGATTCAAAACAAGTTTTTGTTGCTCTTTTATGCATTCAATAAATTCCCAAACACACAAGTGTAGGGTTTACAAAAGAATAGAACTACTAAGCATATTTGACATACACTTCAAGTCTTCAATGCCTTTCATCATCTTTGAACAAAATTCTTCAATCTTCAATCACTTTGACTCATTGAAGTTGTTCTTGCATTTTGGCTTGAAGGCAACAAGACTTCGTACTTGTTTAATCCAACAATCCTATCACACAATTGACACAAAGATTAGTCCACATCAATGTTTGTCATTATTCAAAACTTAATTAGAAATTAATGATTTGCCCTAAGGGCTAACAATTTCCTTTTATGAATTTAGATAGAGCAGATTATGAATACTTGTTTCAATGAGATGACAGATTATGAATGCTTGAAGGCAACAAGACTTCGTACTTGTTTAATCCAGCAATCCTATCACACAATTGACACAAAGATTAGTCCACATCAATGTTTGTCATTATTCAAAACTTAATTAGAACTTAATGATTTACCCTAAGGGCTAACAATTTCTTTTTTATGAATTTAGCGAGAGCCGATTATGAATACTTGTTTCGAGTGAGATGACAGATTATGAACGCTTGAAGGCAACAAGACTTCGTACTTGTTTAATCCAGCAATCCTATCACACAATTGACACAAAGATTAGTCCACATCAATATTTTTCATTATTCAAAACTTAATTAGAACTTAATGATTTGCCCTAAGGGCTAACAATTTCTTTTTATGAATTTAGCGAGAGCTGATTATGAATATTTTTTTCAGTGAGATGACAGATTATGAATGTTTGAAGGCTACAAGACTTCGTACTTGTTTAATCCAGCAATCCTATCACACAGTTGACACAAAAATTAGTCCACATCAATGTTTGTCATTATTCAAAACTTAATTAGAACTTAATGATTTGCCCTAAGGGCTATCAATTTCCTTTTATGAATTTAGATAGAGCTGATTATGAATATTTGTTTCAGTGAGATGACATATTATGAATGCTTGAAGGCTACAAGACTTCGTACTTGTTTAATCCAGAAATCCTATCACACAATTGACACAAAGATTAGTCCACATCAATGTTTGTCATTATTCAAAACTTAATTAGAACTTAATGATTTGCCATAAGGGCTAACAATTACTTTTATGAATTTAGCAAGAGCTGATTATGAATATTTGTTTCAGTGAGATGATAGTTAGAACAATGAAAAAGCAATAAAAAATCTAGGATCAATGAACACAAACAATTTATAGTGGTTCGATCTCTTCAAGATCTACGTCGGCTACCTTGAGCAAACACTCAAAGATTTCAATCGATCTACTATATGTTCAAGTTCAACAATTACATAAGAGGCTCACCACAGAATTGTTCTACACTCACAACCTCTTTTCCAATTCTACAAACAAGGTTCACCCTACCAAAGGATTTTTATATCTACAAGCAACTTTGAATTAACGTGTCCGAACTTGAGTCCGAATTTCTCTGGAAGCACATTAATCATTTCAAAGTTTGGACTTCTGAACTTGCGTCCGAACTCATCAAACTTTGTCAAGTCATTGAAAATGAACCTTAATAACATTGAAATCATTTGGTGTGAAAAGGAAAGTCATTTAAACATTTTCAAACTCAAAAAGCGTTACTAAAATACTTTATTCATACAGTGTTTACTCAAGATCATCTGAGGTTAAAAAAACGTACTTGTGATTTAAAAGTTCACTCAAAGTCATTTACGATTCAAAACAAGTTCTTGTTGCTCTTTTATGCATTCAATAAATTCCCAAACACACGAGTGTAGGGTTTACAAAAGAATAGAACTACTCAGCATATTTGACATACACTTCAAGTCTTCAATGCCTTTCATCATCTTTGAACAAAATTCTTCAATCTTCAATCACTTTGACTCATTGAAGTTGTTCTTGCATTTTGGCTTGAAGGCAACAAGACTTCGAACTTGTTTAATCCAACAATCCTATCACACAATTGACACTAAGATTAGTCCACATCAATGTTTGTCATTATTCAAAACTTAATTAGAAATTAATGATTTGCCCTAAGGGCTAGCAATTTCCTTTTATGAATTTAGATAGAGCAGATTATGAATACTTGTTTCAATGAGATGACAGATTATGAATGCTTGAAGGCAACAAGACTTCGTACTTGTTTAATCCAGCAATCCTATCACACAATTGACACAAAGATTAGTCCACATCAATGTTTTTCATTATTCAAAACTTAATTAGAACTTAATGATTTACCCTAAGGGCTAACAATTTCTTTTTATGAATTTAGCGAGAGCTGATTATGAATACTTGTTTCGATGAGATGACAGATTATGAACGCTTGAAGGCAACAAGACTTCGTACTTGTTTAATCCAGCAATCCTATCACACAATTGACACAAAGATTAGTCCACATCAATATTTTTCATTATTCAAAACTTAATTAGAACTTAATGATTTGCCCTAAGGGCTAACAATTTCTTTTTATGAATTTAGCGAGAGCTGATTATGAATATTTGTTTCAGTGAGATGACAGATTATGAATGTTTGAAGGCTACAAGACTTCGTACTTGTTTAATCCAGAAATCCTATCACACAGTTGACACAAAAATTAGTCCACATCAATGTTTGTCATTATTCAAAACTTAATTAGAACTTAATGATTTGCCCTAAGGGCTATCAATTTTCTTTTATGAATTTAGATAGAGCAGATTATGAATACTTGTTTCAATGAGATGACATATTATGAATGCTTGAAGGCAACAAGACTTCGTACTTGTTTAATCCAGCAATCCTATCACACAATTGACATAAAGATTAGTCCACATCAATGTTTGTCATTATTCAAAACTTAATTAGAACTTAATGACTTGCCCTAAAGACTAACAATTTCCTTTTATGAATTTAGATAGTGCAGATTATGAATACGTGCTTCAATGAGATGACAGATTATGAATGCTTGATGGCAACAAGACTTCGTACTTGTTTAATCCAGCAATCCTATCACACAATTGACACAAAGATTAGTCCACATCAATGTTTGTCATTATTCAAAACTTAATTAGAACTTAATGATTCTCCCTAAGGGCTAACAATTTCCTTTTATGAATTTGCGAGAGTCGATTATGAATATTTGTTTCAGATGAGATGATAGATTATGAATGCTTGAAGGCAACAAGACTTCGTACTTGTTTAATCCAAAGCAATCCTATCACACAATTGACACAAAGATTAGTCCACATCAATATTTTTCATTATTCAAAACTTAATTAGAACTTAATGATTTGCCCTAAGGGCTAACAATTTCTTTTTATGAATTTAGCGAGAGCCGATTATGAATATTTGTTTCAGGTGAGATGACAGATTATGAATGCTTGAAGGCTACAAGACTTCGTACTTGTTTAATCCGAAAATCCTATCACACGCTTGACACAAAGATTAGTCCACATCAATGTTTGTCATTATTCAAAACTTAATTAGAACTTCATGATTTGCCATAAGGGCTAACAATTACTTTTATGAATTTAGCAAGAGCTGATTATGAATATTTGTTTCAGTGAGATGATAGTTAGAACAATGAAAAAGCAATAAAAAATCTAGGATCAATGAACACAAACAATTTATAGTGGTTCGATCTCTTCAAGATCTACGTCGGCTACCTTGAGCAAACACTCAAAGATTTCAATCGATCTACTATATGTTCAAGTTCAACAATTACATAAGAGGCTCACCACAGAATTGTTCTACACTCACAACCTCTTTTCCAATTCTACAAACAAGGTTCACCCTACCAAAGAATTTATATATACAAACAACTTTGAATTAATGTGTCCGAACTTGCGTCCGAATTTCTCTGGAAGCACAGCAATCATTTTCAAAGTTTGGACGTCCGAACTTGAGTCCGAACAGATCAAACTTTGTCAAATCATTGAAAATCTACCTTAATAATATTGAAAACATTTTGTGTAAATAGGCATGTCATTTAAACATTTTCAAACTCAAAAAACGTTACTAAAATACTTTGATCATACAGTGTTTACTCAAGATCATCTGAGGTTCAAAAAGCGTACTTGTGATTTAAAAGTTCACTCAAAGCCATTTACGATTCAAAACAAGTTTTTGTTGCTCTTTTATGCATTCAATAAATTCCCAAACACACAAGTGTAGGGTTTACAAAAGAGTAGAACTACTAAGCATATTTGACATACACTTCAAGTCTTCAATGCCTTTCATCATCTTTGAACAAAATTCTTCAATCTTCAATCACTTTGACTCATTGAAGTTGTTCTTGCATTTTGGCTTGAAGGCAACAAGACTTCGTACTTGTTTAATCCAACAATCCTATCACACAATTGACACAAAGATTAGTCCACATCAATGTTTGTCATTATTCAAAACTTAATTAGAAATTAATGATTTGCCCTAAGGGCTAACAATTTCCTTTTATGAATTTAGATAGAGCAGATTATGAATACTTGTTTCAATGAGATGACAGATTATGAATGCTTGAAGGCAACAAGACTTCGTACTTGTTTAATCCAGCAATCCTATCACACAATTGACACAAAGATTAGTCCACATCAATGTTTGTCATTATTCAAAACTTAATTAGAACTTAATGATTTGCCCTAAGGGCTAACAATTTCTTTTTATGAATTTAGCGAGAGCTGATTATGAATATTTGTTTCAGTGAGATGACAGATTATGAATGCTTGAAGGCTACAAGACTTCGTACTTGTTTAATCCAGAAATCCTATCACACAGTTGACACAAAGATTAGTCCACATCAATGTTTGTCATTATTCAAAACTTAATTAGAACTTCATGATTTGCCATAAGGGCTAACAATTACTTTTATGAATTTAGCGAGAGCTGATTATGAATATTTGTTTCAGTGAGATGATAGTTAGAACAATGAAAAAGCAATAAAAAATCTAGGATCAATGAACACAAACAATTTATAGTGGTTCGATCTCTTCAAGATCTACGTCGGCTACCTTGAGCATACACTCAAAGATTTCAATCGATCTACTATATGTTCAAGTTCAACAATTACATAAGAGGCTCACCACAGAATTGTTCTACACTCACAACCTCTTTTCCAATTCTACAAACAAGGTTCACCCTACCAAAGAATTTATATATACAAACAACTTTGAATTAATGTGTCCGAACTTGCGTCCGAATTTCTCTCGAAGCACAAAGAATCATTTTCAAAGTTTGGACGTCCCGAACTTGAGTCCGAACAGATCAAACTTTGTCAAATCATTGAAAATCTACCTTAATAATATTGAAAACATTTTGTGTAAATAGGCATGTCATTTAAACATTTTCAAACTCAAAAAACGTTACTAAAATACTTTGATCATACAGTGTTTACTCAAGATCATCTGAGGTTCAAAAAGCGTACTTGTGATTTAAAAGTTCACTCAAAGCCATTTACGATTCAAAAACAAGTTTTTGTTGCTCTTTTATGCATTCAATAAATTCCCAAACACATAAGTGTAGGGTTTACAAAAAGAATAGAACTACTAAGCATATTTGACATACACTTCAAGTCTTCAATGCCTTTCATCATCTTTGAACAAAATTCTTCAATCTTCAATCACTTTGACTCATTGAAGTTGTTCTTGCATTTTGGCTTGAAGGCAACAAGACTTCGAACTTGTTTAATCCAACAATCCTATCACACAATTGACACTAAGATTAGTCCACATCAATGTTTGTCATTATTCAAAACTTAATTAGAAATTAATGATTTGCCCTAAGGGCTAACAATTTCCTTTTATGAATTTAGATAGAGCAGATTATGAATACTTGTTTCAATGAGATGACAGATTATGAATGCTTGAAGGCAACAAGACTTCGTACTTGTTTAATCCAGCAATCCTATCACACAATTGACACAAAGATTAGTCCACATCAATGTTTTTCATTATTCAAAACTTAATTAGAACTTAATGATTTACCCTAAGGGCTAACAATTTCTTTTTATGAATTTAGCGAGAGCTGATTATGAATACTTGTTTCAGTGAGATGACAGATTATGAACGCTTGAAGGCAACAAGACTTCGTACTTGTTTAATCCAGCAATCCTATCACACAATTGACACAAAGATTAGTCCACATCAATGTTTGTCATTATTCAAAACTTAATTAGAACTTAATGACTTGCCCTAACGGCTAACAATTTCCTTTTATGAATTTAGATAGTGCAGATTATGAATACTTGCTTCAATGAGATGACAGATTATGAATGCTTGATGGCAACAAGACTTCGTACTTGTTTAATCCAGCAATCCAATCACACAATTGACACAAAGATTAGTCCACATCAATGTTTGTCATTATTCCAAACTTAATTAGAACTTAATGATTCTCCCTAAGGGCTAACAATTTCCTTTTATGAATTTGCGAGAGCTGATTATGAATACTTGTTTCAATGAGATGACATATTATGAATGCTTGAAGGCTACAAGACTTCGTACTTGTTTAATCCAGAAATCCTATCACACAGTTGACACAAAGATTAGTCCACATCAATGTTTGTCATTATTCAAAACTTAATTAGAACTTAATGATTTGCCCTAAGGGCTATCAATTTCCTTTTATGAATTTAGATAGAGCAGATTATGAATACTTGTTTCAATGAGATGACAGTTTATGAATGCTTGAAGGCAACAAGACTTCGTACTTGTTTAATCCAGCAATCCTATCACACAATTGACACAAAGATTAGTCCACATCAATATTTTTCATTATTCAAAACTTAATTAGAACTTAATGATTTGCCCTAAGGGCTAACAATTTCTTTTTATGAATTTAGCGAGAGTCGATTATGAATATTTGTTTCGAGTGAGATGACAGATTATGAATGCTTGAAGGCTACAAGACTTCGTACTTGTTTAATCCAACAATCCTATCACACAGTTGACACAAAGATTAGTCCACATCAATGTTTGTCATTATTCAAAACTTAATTAGAACTTCATGATTTGCCATAAGGGCTAACAATTACTTTTATGAATTTAGCGAGAGCTGATTATGAATATTTGTTTCAGTGAGATGATAGTTAGAACAATGAAAAAGCAATAAAAAATCTAGGATCAATGAACACAAACAATTTATAGTGGTTCGATCTCTTCAAGATCTACGTCGGCTACCTTGAGCAAACACTCAAAGATTTCAATCGATCTACTATATGTTCAAGTTCAACAATTACATAAGAGGCTCACCACAGAATTGTTCTACACTCACAACCTCTTTTCCAATTCTACAAACAAGGTTCACCCTACCAAAGAATTTATATATACAAACAACTTTGAATTAATGTGTCCGAACTTGCGTCCCGAATTTCTCTCGGAAGCACAAAGCAATCATTTTCAAAGTTTGGGACGTCCGAACTTGCGTCCGAACTGATCAAACTTTGTCAAATCATTGAAAATCAACCTTAATAATATTGAAAACATTTTGTGTAAATAGGCAAGTCATTTAAACATTTTCAAACTCAAAAAACGTTACTAAAATACTTTGATCATACAGTGTTTACTCAAGATCATCTGAGGTTCAAAAAACGTACTTGTGATTTAAAAGTTCACTCAAAGCCATTTACGATACAAAACAAGTTTTTGTTGCTCTTTTATGCATTCAATTAATTCCCAAACACAAAAGTGTAGGGTTTACAAAAGAATAGAACTACTAAGCATATTTGACATACACTTCAAGTCTTCAATGCCTTTCATCATCTTTGAACAAAATTCTTCAATCTTCAATCACTTTGACTCATTGAAGTTGTTCTTGCATTTTGGCTTGAAGGCAACAAGACTTCGTACTTGTTTAATCCAACAATCCTATCACACAATTGACACAAAGATTAGTCCACATCAATGTTTGTCATTATTCAAAACTTAATTAGAAATTAATGATTTGCCCTAAGGGCTAACAATTTCCTTTTATGAATTTAGATAGAGCAGATTATGAATACTTGTTTCAATGAGATGACAGATTATGAATGCTTGAAGGCAACAAGACTTCGTACTTGTTTAATCCAGCAATCCTATCACACAATTGACACAAAGATTAGTCCACATCAATGTTTTTCATTATTCAAAACTTAATTAGAACTTAATGATTTGCCCTAAGGGCTAACAATTTCTTTTTATGAATTTAGCGAGAGCTGATTATGAATACTTGTTTCAGTGAGATGACAGATTATGAATGCTTGAAGGCAACAAGACTTCGTACTTGTTTAATCCAGCAATCCTATCACACAATTGACACAAAGATTAGTCCACATCAATGTTTGTCATTATTCAAAACTTAATTAGAACTTAATGACTTGCCCTAAAGGCTAACAATTTCCTTTTATGAATTTAGATAGTGCAGATTATGAATACTTGCTTCAATGAGATGACAGATTATGAATGCTTGATGGCAACAAGACTTCGTACTTGTTTAATCCAGCAATCCTATCACACAATTGACACAAAGATTAGTCCACATCAATGTTTGTCATTATTCAAAACTTAATTAGAACTTAATGATTCTCCCTAAGGGCTAACAATTTCCTTTTATGAATTTAGCGAGAGCTGATTATGAATATTTGTTTCAGTGAGATGACAGATTATGAATGCTTGAAGGCAACAAGACTTCGTACTGGTTTAATCCAACAATCCTATCACACAATTGACACAAAGATTAGTCCACATCAATGTTTTTCATTATTCAAAACTTAATTAGAACTTAATGATTTGCCCTAAGGGCTAACAATTTCCTTTTATGAATTTAGCGAGAGCTGATTATGAATATTTGTTTCAGTGAGATGACAGATTATGAATGCTTGAAGGCAACAAGACTTCGTACTTGTTTAATCCAGCAATCCTATCACACAATTGACACAAAGATTAGTCCACATCAATGTTTGTCATTATTCAAAACTTAATTAGAACTTAATGATTTGCCCTAAGGGCTAACAATTTTCTTTTATGAATTTAGATAGAGCAGATTATGAATACTTGTTTCAATGAGATGACAGATTATGAATGCTTGAAGGCAACAAGACTTCGTACTTGTTTAATCCAGCAATCCTATCACACAATTGACACAAAGATTAGTCCACATCAATGTTTGTCATTATTCAAAACTTAATTAGAACTTAATGACTTGCCCTAAAGGCTAACAATTTCCTTTTATGAATTTAGATAGTGCAGATTATGAATACTTGCTTCAATGAGATGACAGATTATGAATGCTTGATGGCAACAAGACTTCGTACTTGTTTAATCCAGCAATCCTATCACACAATTGACACAAAGATTAGTCCACATCAATGTTTGTCATTATTCAAAACTTAATTAGAACTTAATGATTCTCCCTAAGGGCTAACAATTTCCTTTTATGAATTTGCGAGAGCTGATTATGAATATTTGTTTCAGTGAGATAACAGATTAGGAATGCTTGAAGGCAACAAGACTTCGTACTGGTTTAATCGAGCAATCCTATCACACAATTGACACAAAGATTAGTCCACATCAATGTTTTTCATTATTCAAAACTTAATTAGAACTTAATGATTTGCCCTAAGGGCTAACAATTTCCTTTTATGAATTTAGCGAGAGCTGATTATGAATATTTGTTTCAGTGAGATGACAGATTATGAATGCTTGAAGGCAACAAGACTTCGTACTTGTTTAATCCAGCAATCCTATCACACAATTGACACAAAGATTAGTCCACATCAATATTTTTCATTATTCAAAACTTAATTAGAACTTAATGATTTGCCCTAAGGGCTAACAATTTCTTTTTATGAATTTAGCGAGAGCTGATTATGAATATTTGTTTCAATGAGATGACAGATTATGAATGCTTGAAGGCTACAAGACTTCGTACTTGTTTAATCCAGCAATCCTATCACACAATTGACACAAAGATTAGTCCACATCAATGTTTGTCATTATTCAAAACTTAATTAGAACTTCATGATTTGCCATAAGGGCTAACAATTACTTTTATGAATTTAGCGAGAGCTGATTATGAATATTTGTTTCAGTGAGATGATAGTTAGAACAATGAAAAAGCAATAAAAAATCTAGGATCAATGAACACAAACAATTTATAGTGGTTCGATCTCTTCAAGATCTACGTCGGCTACCTTGAGCATACACTCAAAGATTTCAATCGATCTACTATATGTTCAAGTTCAACAATTACATAAGAGGCTCACCACAGAATTGTTCTACACTCACAACCTCT
Source organism: Rauvolfia tetraphylla (assembly GCA_030512225.1). Lineage (NCBI taxonomy): Eukaryota > Viridiplantae > Streptophyta > Magnoliopsida > Gentianales > Apocynaceae > Rauvolfia > Rauvolfia tetraphylla. The sequence goes on along the minus strand of JAJQKT010000041.1, from coordinate 35,403 downwards.
TTTCCAATTCTACAAACAAGGTTCACCCTACCAAAGAATTTATATATACAAACAACTTTGAATTAATGTGTCCGAACTTGCGTCCGAATTTCTCTGGAAGCACAGCAATCATTTTCAAAGTTTGGACGTCCGAACTTGCGTCCGAACTGATCAAACTTTGTCAAATCATTGAAAATCAACCTTAATAATATTGAAAACATTTTGTGTAAATAGGCAAGTCATTTAAACATTTTCAAACTCAAAAAACGTTACTAAAATACTTTGATCATACAGTGTTACTCAAGATCATCTGAGGTTCAAAAAACGTACTTGTGATTTAAAAGTTCACTCAAAGCCATTTACGATTCAAAACAAGTTTTTGTTGCTCTTTTATGCATTCAATAAATTCCCAAACACACAAGTGTAGGGTTTACAAAAGAATAGAACTACTAAGCATATTTGACATACACTTCAAGTCTTCAATGCCTTTCATCATCTTTGAACAAAATTCTTCAATCTTCAATCACTTTGACTCATTGAAGTTGATGTGAGCAAGCCTACAGATTGCTATGATGGCTTAGACGTGTCAAATAAAGAGCTAATCATACCGGTCGGGCCAATAACTAGAGCTAGGGCTAAGACGCTTCAAGAGGCCTTGTTTGCCTATGTGGATCGACATTTGAAGACCAAACTTGTTGGAGGAGATTTAGTTGGACCACAGCCCAACTTGGTCCATTTGTCTCAAATACTTGGACCGGACTTGAAGGCTATGTAATGTGCTTAAGTCCGAGAGGCAATTATGTTTTAAAGACTTGGGCTTTTAACCTTTTTGGAATTGTCTTATTTTGGGCTCATATGTATCTTGTTTTTTATGTTGGGCTTATATGTATCATTAAGCCCAACCCTTTCTTTCAAACCCTAGCTATAAGTAGCCTTCTTGGAGGAAAATTAGGGCAGATTTTGAGTGTCATTTTGAGGGGCTGCCGCCGCCACCTTGAGAGGGTTGAATCCTCTTACTCTTGTTACTCCAAGAACTTCACTTTCACTTATCAATTGAGTTTTCCGATTGTGGCGTGTAAGTGTTCTTCTTATTGGTTAAATTCTTATTATCGGGATTGCTTAGAACAAGTTTCTAAGAGGTGTCGTAGGAATTTAATTATATTGTGTTTATAAGAATTGTTTGTTGTTCGAAAATCGCATCTTTGTTTGTCCAAGCTGAAAATTCCATCACCTATTTCGTTCTTCCGCGGATTGCACGTCATTTTGGTATCAGAGCCGAGGTGTGGAGAGGATTTTCATTCTGCTCCGTTGAAGCTCAAAGACTGCCCGAACAGCCACTTCAAACGGCTTCTTCAAAGACTAACCGAGAAGCTTCAAAAGGTGTGAAATTTTTTAGCCTAGGTTTCCAATTCTTTGTATTAAGCATTTTGTAATATTTGCTTGGGATAAATTGTTATAAAAAAAACAGTACAATCAAATACATATACACATATATTTCGGACAAGAAAAGAAAAGAAAAAAAAACAGAAAAAAAAAGTCGGTCCGAAAAAAAAATTGAGTTATTTTTTCTTTCTAGTATATTCATACTTCTTGCTGGACCATTTTGAGTTACTTGTGATAGGCAATTTTTAAAAATTTTGTTTGTTCCAATTGTTAGCTTGTTATAGTTCTTGTTTTGGAGCTTCCAAGATTGTATGCTATTTACTGTTCTTGGGTTGGATATTGTTGTAAACTGGACTGTTGTTGGCAATTTGTTGCTGGACTATTGAAGTTCAAAGATTGTAAGCACTTGTTAGTGTATTGGTTGTGTTGTAAGCACTTGTTAGTGTATTGGTTGTGTTGTAAACAATTGTTGGTGTATTGGTTATCGTTTGCTACTTAGACAATTGTAACCTATTGTCTTTGGGTTGTTTGGTACTTGGAAGGTTGTAACCTAGTGTTCTTGGACTGGTTGTTGCATGTTATTTGGGCTCCAACTAGACTCGTTGGTTTGTTGAGATTGGTTCTTAAGTGTAGCTTGAGTTTAAGAGGAATTGAGTGGTAAAAGGCAAGAGTGTGTGAGCTCATTTGAGGGTGTCATTGCCGTGACATAAACACGAGGGGAGTGATAACATTTGAGTGAAACACGTGAGGGAGTGTGTGAGGTTGTTTATTTCTAACGTTGTTTTGCAGGGTACAATATCACTTCGCAATGTCGCAAGGAGGTAGTACTGAGGAGCACCAAGGGGAGATGCAAATATTGCTTTCACTTTGAAAGCTATGCAGCGAACAATTTGAGAGGTTCAACCAAGCCTTTGATGAGATAAGAGAACAAATTGATGAAATCGGACAAGAGAGGCGTACGGAACCTCAAGGGAGACGTGCGGGGAGTGCACTAACAACAACCACCACCTCGTCGACCCTCTACCTCGGTATGAACCGGAAGAGGATGAGTTTGCGGAGGAGGAGGAGATTGAGGCACGCCCGACCTAGGAGATTTCAAAGGGACTTGCCATTTAATAGAAGAGACGGAGACCTCAAATCCATTAAAATGCAGATTCCCGCATTCAAAGGAAGGAATGATGCCGACGCTTACTTAGAGTGGGAAAGGAAGGTGGATTTGATTTTTGAGTGACAACTTTTCCGAGGATAAGAAGGTAAAAATTGCAGCCGTTGAATTTATCGATTATGCACTAATATGGTGGGATCAAATGGTGACATCTAGGAGGAGAAATGGAGAGATGCCGGTTGCTACGTGGGGAGCAATGAAGGCATGCATGAGGAAGCGTTTTGTGCCTTCTTACTACTATAGGAGATGCACCAAAAACTTCAACGACTCACTCAAGGGCCTAAATCGGTTGAAGACTATCACAAGGAGATGGAAGTGGCTATGATCCGAGCCAACATCGAGGAAGATCCGGAGGCGACAATGGCCGGATTTTTGAGTGGGCTCAATAGGGAGATAGCTAACATTGTGGAGCTGCAACACTACCTAGAGATTGAGGACATGGTGAACATGGCCATGAAAGTGGAGAGACAGACTAAAGACTAGGGTCTGGGCAGCGAGGAGCGGAGCAAATTCTAACTATGGATGGAACTCTAGATGGCCTAAAAAGGAGGACAAGCCTAAGGATAAGGGGAGTGGAATTCAAGGAAGCACCTAGAGTGGAATTCAAGGAAGCACCTAAGAAACCAATCGGGGATCTGAAATGAAAGGTACCTCCAACACCCTAAGCTACCTCTAGTAAGCATTCTTCCATGAAATGTTTTAAATGCTTCGAACCGGGTCATTTTGCATCTCATTGTCCTAATAAGAAGATTATGATCATGAGAGACAATGGAGAGATTGATTCCGAGGATAGCAGTAGTGAAACTGAATTTGTTCATGAAAATGACTTTGATGATGATGATTGCTTTGAGAGGGCTGTTACAGGGGAAGCACTTGTAGTTAGGAGAGTATTGAGTACTCGGGGCTGCGAGAAGAGATTGTGGATCAAAGAGAAAAATCTTTTTCATTCAAGGTGTTTAGTGGGAGGAAAAGTGTGCAATTTGATCATTGATGGGGGAAGTTGTACCAATGCAGCTAGTACCACCATGGTAGAGAAATTGGGGCTGAATTGCATGAAACATCCAGAACCTTATAAGTTACAATGGTTTAATGATAGTGCAGATGTGAAAATAACTAAACAGGTATTGGTGACCTTCTCAATTGGTAGATATGTGGATGAGGTGTTGTGTGATGTGGTTCCCATGGAGGCTGGTCATATACTCCTTGGAAGACCTTGGCAGTTTGATAGGAGAGTATCACATGATGGGTATACCAATAGGTACTCCTTCAAATTTAAGGGCAGAAATTTCATTCTTATACCTCTATCACCTCGTGAGCTATACTTGGACCAGTCAAAGGTAAGTAAAGGGAGAGGAGGGTTCGGGTAGAGAGCGTAACAAAATTAAAGAGGGAAAAAGAGGCCCAAAAAGAAAATTGGGAGTGGCCCAAATGTGAGTGACTCCACAGTGAGTGAAAGATGCATTGAACAAAAAAGAGAAAAGTCAACTTGTATGCGAGAGGAAAAAGACATGAGAAGAGCGATAGGAGAGAGGAGAGCACTAGTCATAGTAAGATATAGAGAGTGTTTGGTTTCGACACTAACCCTCTTGACTCTTTGCCTAGCGTGTTTTCATCTCTTTTTGCAGGGATTATGCGGATGTTTTTCTCGAAGAAATGCCCCCGGGATTACCACCCCTTGAGAGGCATAGAGCACCAAATAGACTTTGTGCACTGGAGCTCAAACACCTAACCGTCCGACTTTACCGGAGTAATCCCGAGGAAACAAAAGAGCTTCGAAACAAGTGGATGAGCTATTAGAGAAAGGACACGTGAGAGAGAGCTTGAGTCCTTGTGCTGCACTGTACTATTGGTGCCAAGAAGGACGGAACGTGGAGGATGTGTGTGGATTGTAGAGTCGTGAACAAAATCACCGTAAAGTATCGCCATCCTATTCCTAGGTTAGTTGATATGCTTGATGAACTGCATGGTGCATGTATCTTTACAAAAATTGATTTGAAAAGTGGATACCACCAAATTAGAATGAAACCAGGAGATGAGTGGAAAACAGACTTTTTAAAAACTAAGTATGGCTTGTATGAGTGGTTAGTCATGCCATTTGGCTTAACTAATGCACCCAGCACCTTTATGAGATTGATGAATCATGTTTTTGCGTGCATTTCTTGGAAAATTTGTGGTTGTATACTTTGATGACATTTTGATATATAGCACTAATTTGGATATGCATGTCATGCATGTGAAGTGTGTCTTAGATGTATTAAGACATGAAAAACTATATGCAAACCTCAAGAAGTGTACATTTTGCATTGAGCGGTTAGTATTTTTGGGGTTTGTAATCAGTTCTCATGGAGTTGAGGTTGATAGTGAGAAGGTGAAGGCTATCCAGGATTGGCCAACTCCGAAGAGTGTGAGTGACGTGAGGAGTTTTCATGGACTTGCTAGTTTCTATAGAAGATTTGTGAAGGATTTTTCTACCATTGCTGCTCCTTTAACTGAGGTAATTAAGAAAGAAAAAGGGTTTACTTGGGGTCGGGAACAAGAATATGCATTTACATTGTTGAAAGAAAAATTATGTTATGCTCCTATTTTATGTTTACCTGATTTTCAGAAAGCTTTTGAGGTTGAATGTGATGCTTCTGGGATTGGTATCTGTGCTGTGCTTTTGCAGGAGAACAAACCAGTTGCATATTTCAGTGAGAAGCTTAGTGGTGCACAACTCAATTATCCCACATATGACAAGGAGTTGTATGCAGTTGTGAGAGCATTGGAAGTGTGGCAGCATTATCTCCAACCTAGAGAGTTTGTCATTAGGACCGATCATGAGTCTTTAAAGCATTTGAAGGGACAGGGCAAGCTGAGCAAGCGACATGCCACCTGGGTGGAGTTTCTAGAAACCTTTCCCTATGTGCTGCAATACAAGCAAGGGAAGGAGAATGTGGTAGCTGATGCTTTATCTAGGAGGTATTCCTTGATTACTACTTTACATTCTAAATTATTAGGATTTGAGCAGCTTAAGGAATTATATGTTTCTGATGATGATTTTGCTACTGTGTATTCTGCTTGTGAACATACTGCATTTCGAAAATTCTATAGGCATGATGGGTATCTCTTTCGGGGTAATCAATTATGTGTGCCTAACTGTTCTATGCGCACTTTATTTGTGCTTGAGGCTCATAGTGGAGGATTGATGGGACATTTTGGGGTTGCTAAAACTTTGGATATTTTGCAAGAACATTTCTTTTGGCCCGAATGCGTAAAGATGTGGAACGTGTGTGTGCCAAGTGTATTTGCATGTAGACAGGCCAAATCCACTGTTAAACCTCATGGTTTGTATACCCCTTTACCTCGTACTCTGAACCATGGACTGATATCTCTATGGACTTTGTTTTGGGTTTGCCTAAGACCAAAAAAGGGGATATGATAGCATCTTCGTTGTTGTTGATAGGTTTAGTAAAATGGCGCATTTCATTGCATGCCATAAAAGCGATGATGTCTGTGCAAGTGGCTGATTTATTTTTTCAAAGATGTTGTTAGATTGCATGGCATTCCTAGGTCTATTGTTTCGGATAGAGATGCTAAATTTCTAAGTCATTTTTGGCGTGTGTTGTGGGGCAAATTGGGTACCAAACTTCTTTATTCTACTACATGTCATCCATGGGATCGATGGTCAAACCGAGGTTGTCAATAGGACCTTAGGTACCTTACTACGTCGCTGTCGTTGGTAAGAATCTTAAAACGTGGAGTGAATGTTTACCATTTATCGAGTTTGCATATAACCGAGTGTGCACTCAACCACGGGTTATTCACCATTTGAACTTGTATATGGCTTTAATCCTTTAATCGTTTTGGATTTGGTACCTTTACCTTTGCATGAGTTGTCTAGTACAGATGGTAAGAGCAAAGCTCGAGCGAGTACTGAGCCCTACACGAGAAGGCGAGACAAAGCATATTGAGCAGTAAAAATAAGGTCTACGCCAAACAAGCCAATAAAGGACGAAAATTGGTGACTTTTGAACCCGGTGATTGGGTTTGGGTGCACTTAAAGAAGGAACGTTTTCCCTGCCCAAATGGAAGTCCAAATTAGCTCCTAGGGAGATGGTCCATTTCAAGTGATAGAAAGAATCAACAACAATGCCTACAAGCTTGATCCGCCAGAGTGAGTATGGTGTTTCGTGACCTTTAATGTTGCTGACCTTTCTCCTTTTGATATGGATTCGATTCGAGGACGAATCTTCGTGAGGAGGGAGGGACTGATGTGAGCAAGCCTACAGATTGCTATGATGGCTTAGACGTGTTAAATAAAGAGCTAATCATACCGGTCGGGCCAATAACTAGAGCTAGGGCTAAGACGCTTCAAGAGGCCTTGTTTGCCTATGTGGATCGACATTTGAAGACCAAACTTGTTGGAGGAGATTTAGTTGGACCACAGCCCAACTTGGTCCATTTGTCTCAAATACTTGGACCGGACTTGAAGGCTATGTAATGTGCTTAAGTCCAAGAGGCAATTATGTTTTAAAGACTTGGGCTTTCAACCGTGTTGGAATTGTCTTATTTTGGGCTCATATGTATCTTGTTTTTTATGTTGGGCTTATATGTATCATTAAGCCCAACCCTTTCTTTCAAACCCTAGCTATAAGTAGCCTTCTTGGAGGAAAATTAGGGCAGATTTTGAGTGTCATTTTGAGGGGCTGCCGCCGCCACCTTGAGAGGGTTGAATCCTCTTACTCTTGTTACTCCAAAAACTTCACTTTCACTTATCAATTGAGTTTTCCGATTGTGGCGTGTAAGTGTTCTTCTTATTGGTTAAATTCTTATTATCGGGATTGCTTAGAACAAGTTTCTAAGAGGTGTCGTAGGAATTTAATTATATTGTGTTTATAAGAATTGTTTGTTGTTCGAAAATCGCATCTTTGTTTGTCAAAGCTGAAAATTCCATCACCTATTTCGTTCTTCCGCGGATTGCACGTCATTTTGGTATCAGAGCCGAGGTGTGGAGAGGATTTTCATTCTGCTCCGTTGAAGCTCAAAGACTGCCCGAACAGCCACTTCAAACGGCTTCTTCAAAGACTAACCGAGAAGCTTCAAAAGGTGTGAAATTTTTCAGCCTAGGTTTCCAATTCTTTGTATTAAGCATTTTGTAATATTTGCTTGGGATAAATTGTTATTTAAAAAAACAGTACAATCAAATACATATACACATATATTTCGGACAAGAAAAGAAAAGAAAAAAAAACAGAAAAAAAAAAGTCGGTCCAGAAAAAAAAAATTTTGAGTTATTTTTTCTTTCTAGTATATTCATACTTCTTGCTGGACCATTTTGAGTTACTTGTGATAGGCAATTTTTAAAAATTTTGTTTGTTCCAATTGTTAGCTTGTTATAGTTCTTGTTTTGGAGCTTCCAAGATTGTATGCTATTACTGTTCTTGGGTTGGATATTGTTGTAAACCGGATCTGTTGTTGGCAATTTGTTGCTTTGGGACTATTGAAGTTCAAAGATTGTAAGCACTTGTTAGTGTATTGGTTGTGTTGTAAGCACTTGTTAGTGTATTGGTTGTGTTGTAAACAATTGTTAGTGTATTGGTTATCGTTTGCTACTTAGACAATTGTAACCTATTGTCTTTGGGCTGTTTGGTACTTGGAAGGTTGTAACCTAGTGTTCTTGGACTGGTTGTTGCATGTTATTTGGGCTCCAACTAGACTCGTTGGTTTGTTGAGATTGGTTCTTAAGTGTAGCTTGAGTTTAAGAGGAATTGAGTGGTAAAAGGCAAGAGTGTGTGAGCTCATTTGAGGGTGTCATTGTCGTGACATAAACACGAGGGGAGTGATAACATTTGAGTGAAACACGTGAGGGAGTGTGTGAGGTTGTTTATTTCTAACGTTGTTTTGCAGGTACAATATCACTTCGCAATGTCGCAAGGAGGTAGTACCGAGGAGCACCAAGGGGGAGATGCAAATATTGCTTTCACTTTGAAAGCTATGCAGCAACAATTTGAGAGGTTCAACCAAGCCTTTGATGAGATAAGAGAACAAATTGATGAAATCAGACAAGAGAGGCGTGCGGAACCTCAAGGGAGACGTGCGGGAGTGCGCCAACAACAACAACCACCTCGTCGACCTCTACCTCGGTATGAACCAGAGGAGGATGAGTTTGCGGAGGAGGAGGAGATTGAGGCACGCCGACCTAGGAGATTTCAAAGGGACTTGCCATTTAATAGAAGAGACGGAGACCTCAAATCCATTAAAATGCAGATTCCCGCATTCAAAGGAAGGAATGATGCCGACGCTTACTTAGAGTGGGAAAGGAAGGTGGATTTGATTTTTGAGTGACAACTTTTCCGAGGATAAGAAGGTAAAAATTGCAGCCGTTGAATTTACTGATTATGCACTAATATGGTGGGATCAAATGGTGACATCTAGGAGGAGAAATGGAGAGATGCCGTTGCTACGTGGGGAGCAATGAAGGCATGCATGAGGAAGCGTTTTGTGCCTTCTTACTACTATAGGGAGATGCACCAAAAACTTCAACGACTCACTCAAGGGCCTAAATCGGCTTTGAAGACTATCACAAGGAGATGGAAGTGGCTATGATCCGAGCCAACATCGAGGAAGATCCGGAGGCGACAATGGCCAGATTTTTGAGTGGGCTCAATAGGGAGATAGCTAACATTGTGGAGCTGCAACACTACCTAGAGATTGAGGACATGGTGAACATGGCCATGAAAGTGGAGAGACAGCTAAAGACTAGGGTCTGGGCAAACGGAGAGCGGAGCAAATTCTAACTATGGATGGAACTCTAGATGGCCTAAAAAGGAGGACAAGCCTAAGGATAAGGGAGTGGAATTCAAGGAAGCACCTAGAGTGGAATTCAAGGAAGCACCTAAGAAACCAATCGGGGGATCTGAAATGAAAGGTACCTCCAACACCCAAGCTACCTCTAGTAAGCATTCTTCCATGAAATGTTTTAAATGCTTCGGAACTGGTCATTTTGCATCTCATTGTCCTAATAAGAAGATTATGATCATGAGAGACAATGGAGAGATTGATTCCGAGGATAGCGATGAGTGAAACCGAATTTGTTCATGAAAATGACTTTGATGATGATGATTGCTTTGAGAGGGTCATTATGGGGAAGCACTTGTAGTTAGGAGAGTATTGAGTACTCGGGCTCCGGAAGAGATTGTGGATCAAAGAGAAAAATCTTTTTTCATTCAAGGTGTTTAGTGGGAGGAAAAGTGTGCAATTTGATCATTGATGGGGGAAGTTGTACCAATGCAGCTAGTACCACCATGGTAGAGAAATTGGGGGCTGAATTGCATGAAACATCCAGTAACCTTATAAGTTACAATGGTTTAATGATAGTGCGGATGTGAAAATAACTAAACAGTATTGGTGACCTTCTCAATTGGTAGATATGTGGATGAGGTGTTGTGTGATGTGGTTCCCATGGAGGCTGGTCATATACTCCTTGGAAGACCTTGGCAGTTTGATAGGAGAGTATCACATGATGGGTATACCAATAGGTACTCCTTCAAATTTAAGGGCAGAAATTTCATTCTTATACCTCTATCACCTCGTGAGCTATACTTGGACCAGTCAAAAGGTAAGTAAAGGAGAGGAGGGTTCGGGTAGAGAGCGTAACAAAATTAAAGAGGGAAAAGAGGCCCAAAAGAAAATTGGGAGTGGCCCAAATGTGAGTGACTCCACAGTGAGTGAAAGATGCATTGAACAAAAAGAGAGAAAAGTCAACTTGTATGCGAGAGGAAAAGACATGAGAAGAGCGATAGGAGAGAGGAGAGCACTAGTCATAGTAAGATATAGAGAGTGTTTGGTTTCGACACTAACCCTCTTGACTCTTTGCCTAGCGTGTTTTCATCTCTTTTTCCAGGATTATGCGGATGTTTTTCCTGAAGAAATGCCCCCGGGATTACCACCCTTGAGAGGCATAGAGCACCAAATAGACTTTGTGCCTGGAGCTCAAATACCTAACCGTCCGAGCTTACCGGAGTAATCCCTGAGGAAACAAAAGAGCTTCGGGAAACAAGTGGATGAGCTATTAGAGAAAGGACACGTGAGAGAGAGCTTGAGTCCTTGTGCTGTACTGCATCTATTGGTGCCGAAGAAGGATGGAACGTGGAGGATGTGTGTGGATTGTAGAGCCGTGAACAAAATCACCATGAAAAGTATCGCCATCCTATTCCTAGGTTAGATGATATGCTTGATGAATCGCATGGTGCATGTATCTTTACAAAAATTGATTTGAAAAGTGGATACCACAAAAATTAGAATGAAACCGGGAGATGAGTGGAAAATGCAGCTTTTAAAACTAAGTATGGCTTGTATGAGTGGTTAGTCATGCCATTTGGCTTAACTAATGCACCCAAGACCTTTATGAGATTGATGAATCATGTTTTGCGTGCATTTCTTGGAAAATTTGTGGTTGTATACTTTGATGACATTTTGATATATAGCACTAATTTGGATATGCATGTCATGCATGTGAAGTGTGTCTTAGATGTATTAAGACATGAAAAACTATATGCAAACCTCAAGAAGTGTACATTTTGCATTGAGCGGTTAGTATTTTTGGGATTTGTAATCGGTTCTCATGGAGTTGAGGTTGATAGTGAGAAGGTGAAGGCTATCCGAGATTGGCCAACTCCGAAGAGTGTGAGTGACGTGAGGAGTTTTCATGGACTTGCTAGTTTCTATAGAAGATTTGTGAAGGATTTTTTCTACCATTGCTGCTCCTTTAAATCGAGGTAATTAAGAAAGAAAAAAGGGTTTACTTGGGGTCGGGAACAAGAATATGCATTTACATTGTTGAAAGAAAAATTATGTTACTGCTCCTATTTTATGTTTACTGATTTTTCGTAAAGCTTTTGAGGTTGAATGTGATGCTTCAGGGATTGGTATCTCGTGCTGTGCTTTTGCGGGAGAACAAACCCGATTGCATATTTCGATGAGAAGCTTAGTGGTGCACAACTCAATTATCCCACATATGACAAGGAGTTGTATGCGGTTGTGAGAGCATTGGAAGTGTGGCGGCATTATCTCCAACCTAGAGAGTTTGTCATTAGGACCGATCATGAGTCTTTAAAGCATTTGAAGGGACAGGGCAAGCTGAGCAAGCGACATGCCACCTGGGTGGAGTTTCTAGAAACCTTTCCCTATGTGCTGCAATACAAGCAAGGGAAGGAGAATGTGGTAGCTGATGCTTTATCTAGGAGGTATTCCTTGATTACTACTTTACATTCTAAATTATTAGGATTTGAGCAGCTTAAGGAATTATATGTTTCTGATGATGATTTTGCTACTGTGTATTCTGCTTGTGAACATACTGCATTTCGAAAATTCTATAGGCATGATGGGTATCTCTTTCGGGGTAATCAATTATGTGTGCCTAACTGTTCTATGCGCACTTTATTTGTGCTTGAGGCTCATAGTGGAGGATTGATGGGACATTTTGGGGTTGCTAAAACTTTGGATATTTTGCAAGAACATTTCTTTTGGCCCGGAATGCGTAAAGATGTGGAACGTGTGTGTGCCAAGTGTATTGCATGTAGACAGGCCAAATCCACTGTTAAACCTCATGGTTTGTATACCCCTTTACCTGTACCTGCTGAACCATGGACTGATATCTCTATGGACTTTGTTTTGGGTTTGCCTAAGACCAAAAAGGGATATGATAGCATCTTCGTTGTTGTTGATAGGTTTAGTAAAATGGCGCATTTCATTGCATGCCATAAAACTGATGATGCTGTGCAAGTGGCTGATTTATTTTTCAAAGATGTTGTTAGATTGCATGGCATTCCTAGGTCTATTGTTTCAGATAGAGATGCTAAATTTCTAAGTCATTTTTGGCGTGTGTTGTGGGGCAAATTGGGTACCAAACTTCTTTATTCTACTACATGTCATCCACAGACTGATGGTCAAACCGAGGTTGTCAATAGGACCTTAGGTACCTTACTACGTGCTGTCGTTGGTAAGAATCTTAAAACGTGGAGTGAATGTTTACCATTTATCGAGTTTGCATATAACCGGAGTGTGCAATCAACCATAGGTTATTCACCATTTGAACTTGTATATGGCTTTAATCCTTTAACTGTTTTGGATTTGGTACCTTTACCTTTGCATGAGTTGTCTAGTACAGATGGTAAGAGCAAAGCTGAGCAGGTACGAGCCCTACACAAGAAGGCGAGACAGCATATTGAGCAGAAAAATAAGGTCTACGCCAAACAAGCCAATAAAGGACGAAAATTGGTGACTTTTGAACCCGGTGATTGGGTTTGGGTGCACTTAAGGAAGGAACGTTTTCCTGCCCAGCGGAAGTCCAAATTAGCTCCTAGGGGAGATGGTCCATTTCAAGTGATAGAAAGAATCAACAACAATGCCTACAAGCTTGATCTGCCAGGTGAGTATGGTGTTTCCGTGACCTTTAATGTTGCTGACCTTTCTCCTTTTGATATGGATTCAGATTCGAGGACGAATCTTCGTGAGGAGGGAGGGACTGATGTGAGCAAGCCTACAGATTGCTATGATGGCTTAGACGTGTCAAATAAAGAGCTAATCATACCGGTCGGGCCAATAACTAGAGCTAGGGCTAAGACGCTTCAAGAGGCCTTGTTTGCCTATGTGGATCGACATTTGAAGACCAAACTTGTTGGAGGAGATTTAGTTGGACCACAGCCCAACTTGGTCCATTTGTCTCAAATACTTGGACCGGACTTGAAGGCTATGTAATGTGCTTAAGTCCAAGAGGCAATTATGTTTTAAAGACTTGGGCTTTCAACCGTGTTGGAATTGTCTTATTTTGGGCTCATATGTATCTTGTTTTTTATGTTGGGCTTATATGTATCATTAAGCCCAACCCTTTCTTTCAAACCCTAGCTATAAGTAGCCTTCTTGGAGGAAAATTAGGGCAGATTTTGAGTGTCATTTTGAGGGGCTGCCGCCGCCACCTTGAGAGGGTTGAATCCTCTTACTCTTGTTACTCCAAAAACTTCACTTTCACTTATCAATTGAGTTTTCCGATTGTGGCGTGTAAGTGTTCTTCTTATTGGTTAAATTCTTATTATCGGGATTGCTTAGAACAAGTTTCTAAGAGGTGTCGTAGGAATTTAATTATATTGTGTTTATAAGAATTGTTTGTTGTTCGAAAATCGCATCTTTGTTTGTCAAAGCTGAAAATTCCATCACCTATTTCGTTCTTCCGCGGATTGCACGTCATTTTGGTATCAGAGCCGAGGTGTGGAGAGGATTTTCATTCTGCTCCGTTGAAGCTCAAAGACTGCCCGAACAGCCACTTCAAACGGCTTCTTCAAAGACTAACCGAGAAGCTTCAAAAGGTGTGAAAATTTTCAGCCTAGGTTTCCAATTCTTTGTATTAAGCATTTTGTAATATTTGCTTGGGATAAATTGTTATTTAAAAAAACAGTACAATCAAATACATATACACATATATTTCGGACAAGAAAAGAAAAGAAAAAAAAACAGAAAAAAAAAGTCGGTCCGAAAAAAAAATTGAGTTATTTTTTCTTTCTAGTATATTCATACTTCTTGCTGGACCATTTTGAGTTACTTGTGATAGGCAATTTTTAAAAATTTTGTTTGTTCCAATTGTTAGCTTGTTATAGTTCTTGTTTTGGAGCTTCCAAGATTGTATGCTATTTACTGTTCTTGGGTTGGATATTGTTGTAAACTAGACTGTTGTTGGCAATTTGTTGCTGGACTATTGAAGTTCAAAGATTGTAAGCACTTGTTAGTGTATTGGTTGTGTTGTAAGCACTTGTTAGTGTATTGGTTGTGTTGTAAACAATTGTTAGTGTATTGGTTATCGTTTGCTACTTAGACAATTGTAACCTATTGTCTTTGGGCTGTTTGGTACTTGGAAGGTTGTAACCTAGTGTTCTTGGACTGGTTGTTGCATGTTATTTGGGCTCCAACTAGACTCTTTGGTTTGTTGAGATTGGTTCTTAAGTGTAGCTTGAGTTTAAGAGGAATTGAGTGGTAAAAGGCAAGAGTGTGTGAGCTCATTTGAGGGTGTCATTGTCGTGACATAAACACGAGGGGAGTGATAACATTTGAGTGAAACACGTGAGGGAGTGTGTGAAGTTGTTTATTTCTAACGTTGTTTTGCAGGTACAATATCACTTCGCAATGTCGCAAGGAGGTAGTACCGAGGAGCACCAAGGGGGAGATGCAAATATTGCTTTCACTTTGAAAGCTATGCAGCAACAATTTGAGAGGTTCAACCAAGCCTTTGATGAGATAAGAGAACAAATTGATGAAATCAGACAAGAGAGGCGTGCGGAACCTCAAGGGAGACGTGCGGGAGTGCGCCAACAACAACAACCACCTCGTCGACCTCTACCTCGGTATGAACCAGAGGAGGATGAGTTTGCGGAGGAGGAGGAGATTGAGGCACGCCGACCTAGGAGATTTCAAAGGGACTTGCCATTTAATAGAAGAGACGGAGACCTCAAATCCATTAAAATGCGATTCCCGCATTCAAAGGAAGGAATGATGCCGACGCTTACTTAGAGTGGGAAAGGAAGGTGGATTTGATTTTTTGAGTGACAACTTTTCCGAGGATAAGAAGGTAAAAATTGCAGCCGTTGAATTTACTGATTATGCACTAATATGGTGGGATCAAATGGTGACATCTAGGAGGAGAAATGGAGAGATGCCGGTTGCTACGTGGGGAGCAATGAAGGCATGCATGAGGAAGCGTTTTGTGCCTTCTTACTACTATAGGGAGATGCACCAAAAACTTCAACGACTCACTCAAGGGCCTAAATCAGTTGAAGACTATCACAAGGAGATGGAAGTGGCTATGATCCGAGCCAACATTGAGGAAGATCCGGAGGCGACAATGGCCAGATTTTTGAGTGGGCTCAATAGGGAGATAGCTAACATTGTGGAGCTGCAACACTACCTAGAGATTGAGGACATGGTGAACATGGCCATGAAAATGGAGAGACAGCTAAAGACTAGGCTGGCAGCGAGGAGCGGAGCAAATTCTAACTATGGATGGAACTCTAGATGGCCTAAAAAGGAGGACAAGCCTAAGGATAAGGGAGTGGAATTCAAGGAAGCACCTAGAGTGGAATTCAAGGAAGCACCTAAGAAACCAATCGGGGATCTCGAAATGAAAGGTACCTCCAACACCCAAGCTACCTCTAGTAAGCATTCTTCCATGAAATGTTTTAAATGCTTCGAACTGGTCATTTTGCATCTCATTGTCCTAATAAGAAGATTATGATCATGAGAGACAATGGAGAGCTTGATTCCGAGGATAGCAGTGAGTGAAACCGAATTTGTTCATGAAAATGCCTTTGATGATGATGATTGCTTTGAGAGGGCTCATTACAGGGGAAGCACTTGTAGTTAGGAGAGTATTGAGTACTCGGGGCTGCAGAAGAGATTGTGGATCAAAGAGAAAATCTTTTTTCATTCAAGGTGTTTAGTGGGAGGAAAAGTGTGCAATTTGATCATTGATGGGGGAAGTTGTACCAATGCAGCTAGTACCACCATGGTAGAGAAATTGGGGCTGAATTGCATGAAACATCCAGAACCTTATAAGTTACAATGGTTTAATGATAGTGCAGATGTGAAAATAACTAAACAGGTATTGGTGACCTTCTCAATTGGTAGATATGTGGATGAGGTGTTGTGTGATGTGGTTCCCATGGAGGCTGGTCATATACTCCTTGGAAGACCTTGGCGGTTTGATAGGAGAGTATCACATGATGGGTATACCAATAGGTACTCCTTCAAATTTAAGAGCGAAATTTCATTCTTATACCTCTATCACCTCGTGAGCTATACTTGGACCAGTCAAAGGTAAGTAAAGGAGAGGAGGGTTCGGGTAGAGAGCGTAACAAAATTAAAGAGGGAAAAGAGGCCCAAAAGAAAATTGGGAGTGGCCCAAATGTGAGTGACTCCACAGTGAGTGAAAGATGCATTGAACAAAAAGAGAGAAAAGTCAACTTGTATGCGAGAGGAAAAGACATGAGAAGAGCGATAGGAGAGAGGAGAGCACTAGTCATAGTAAGATATAGAGAGTGTTTGGTTTCTGACACTAACCCTCTTGACTCTTTGCCTAGCGTGTTTTCATCTCTTTTGCAGGATTATGCGGATGTTTTTCCTGAAGAAATGCCCCCGGGATTACCACCCTTGAGAGGCATAGAGCACCAAATAGACTTTGTGCCTGGAGCTCAAATACCTAACCGTCCAGCTTACCGGAGTAATCCTGAGGAAACAAAAGAGCTTCAGAAACAAGTGGATGAGCTATTAGAGAAAGGACACGTGAGAGAGAGCTTGAGTCCTTGTGCTGTACCTGTACTATTGGTGCCGAAGAAGGATGGAACGTGGAGGATGTGTGTGGATTGTAGAGCTGTGAACAAAATCACTGTAAAGTATCGCCATCCTATTCCTAGGTTAGATGATATGCTTGATGAACTGCATGGTGCATGTATCTTTACAAAAATTGATTTGAAAAGTGGATACCACAAAATTAGAATGAAACCAGGAGATGAGTGGAAAACAGCTTTTAAAACTAAGTATGGCTTGTATGAGTGGTTAGTCATGCCATTTGGCTTAACTAATGCACCCAGCACCTTTATGAGATTGATGAATCATGTTTTGCGTGCATTTCTTGGAAAATTTGTGGTTGTATACTTTGATGACATTTTGATATATAGCACTAATTTGGATATGCATGTCATGCATGTGAAGTGTGTCTTAGATGTATTAAGACATGAAAAACTATATGCAAACCTCAAGAAGTGTACATTTTGCATTGAGCGGTTAGTATTTTTGGGGTTTGTAATCAGTTCTCATGGAGTTGAGGTTGATAGTGAGAAGGTGAAGGCTATCCAGGATTGGCCAACTCCGAAGAGTGTGAGTGACGTGAGGAGTTTTCATGGACTTGCTAGTTTCTATAGAAGATTTGTGAAGGATTTTTCTACCATTGCTGCTCCTTTAACTGAGGTAATTAAGAAAGAAAAAGGGTTTACTTGGGGTCGGGAACAAGAATATGCATTTACATTGTTGAAAGAAAAAATTATGTTCTGCTTTCCTATTTTATGTTTACTGATTTTCGAAAGCTTTTGAGGTTGAATGTGATGCTTCAGGGATTGGTATCCATGCTTTGTGCTTTTGCAGGGAGAACAAACCCGATTGCATATTTCAGTGAGAAGCTTAGTGGTGCACAACTCAATTATCCCACATATGACAAGGAGTTGTATGCGATTGTGAGAGCATTGGAAGTGTGGCAGCATTATCTCCAACCTAGAGAGTTTGTCATTAGGACCCGATCATGAGTCTTTAAAGCATTTGAAGGGACAGGGGCAAGGCTGAGCAAGCGACATGCCACCCAGGGTGGAGTTTCTAGAAACCTTTCCCTATGTGCTGCAATACAAGCAAGGGAAGGAGAATGTGGTAGCTGATGCTTTATCTAGGAGGTATTCCTTGATTACTACTTTACATTCTAAATTATTAGGATTTGAGCAGCTTAAGGAATTATATGTTTCTGATGATGATTTTGCTACTGTGTATTCTCGCTATGAACATACTGCATTTCGAAAATTCTATAGGCATGATGGGTATCTCTTTCGGGGTAATCAATTATGTGTGCCTAACTGTTCTATGCGCACTTTATTTGTGCTTGAGGCTCATAGTGGAGGATTGATGGGACATTTTGGGGTTGCTAAAACTTTGGATATTTTGCAAGAACATTTCTTTTGGCCCGGAATGCATAAAGATGTGGAACGTGTGTGTGCCAAGTGTATTGCATGTAGACAGGCCAAATCCACTGTTAAACCTCATGGTTTGTATACCCCTTTACCTGTACCTGCTGAACCATGGACTGATATCTCTATGGACTTTGTTTTGGGTTTGCCTAAGACCAAAAAGGGATATGATAGCATCTTCGTTGTTGTTGATAGGTTTAGTAAAATGGCGCATTTCATTGCATGCCATAAAACTGATGATGCTGTGCAAGTGGCTGATTTATTTTTCAAAGATGTTGTTAGATTGCATGGCATTCCTAGGTCTATTGTTTCAGATAGAGATGCTAAATTTCTAAGTCATTTTTGGCGTGTGTTGTGGGGCAAATTGGGTACCAAACTTCTTTATTCTACTACATGTCATCCACAGACTGATGGTCAAACCGAGGTTGTCAATAGGACCTTAGGTACCTTACTACGTGCTGTCGTTGGTAAGAATCTTAAAACGTGGAGTGAATGTTTACCATTTATCGAGTTTGCATATAACCGGAGTGTGCACTCAACCACAGGTTATTCACCATTTGAACTTGTATATGGCTTTAATCCTTTAACTGTTTTGGATTTGGTACCTTTACCTTTGCATGAGTTGTCTAGTACAGATGGTAAGAGCAAAGGCTGAGCGAGTACGAGCCCTACACGAGAAGGCGAGACAGAGCATATTGAGCGGAAAAAATAAGGTCTACGCCAAACAAGCCAATAAAGGACGAAAATTGGTGACTTTTGAACCCGGTGATTGGGTTTGGGTGCACTTAAGGAAGGAACGTTTTCTCGCCCAAAGTGGAAGTCCAAATTAGCTCCTAGGGGAGATGGTCCATTTCAAGTGATAGAAAGAATCAACAACAATGCCTACAAGCTTGATCTGCCCAGGGTGAGTATGGTGTTTCAGTGACCTTTAATGTTGCTTTGACCTTTCTCCTTTTGATATGGATTCGATTCGAGGGACGAATCTTCGTGAGGAGGGAGGGGACCGATGTGAGCAAGCCTACAGATTGCTATGATGGCTTAGACGTGTCAAATAAAGAGCTAATCATACCGGTCGGGCCAATAACTAGAGCTAGGGCTAAGACGCTTCAAGAGGCCTTGTTTGCCTATGTGGATCGACATTTGAAGACCAAACTTGTTGGAGGAGATTTAGTTGGACCACGGCCCCAACTTGGTCCATTTGTCTCAAATACTTGGACCGGACTTGAAGGCTATGTAATGTGCTTAAGTCTAAGAGGCAATTATGTTTTAAAGACTTGGGCTTTCAACCTTGTTGGAATTGTCTTATTTTGGGCTCATATGTATCTTGTTTTTTATGTTGGGCTTATATGTATCATTAAGCCCAACGCTTTCTTTCAAACCCTAGCTATAAGTAGCCTTCTTGGAGGAAAATTAGGGCAGATTTTGAGTGTCATTTTGAGGGGCTGCCGCCGCCACCTTGAGAGGGTTGAATCCTCTTACTCTTGTTACTCAAAGAACTTCACTTTCACTTATCAATTGAGTTTTCCGATTGTGGCGTGTAAGTGTTCTTCTTATTGGTTAAATTCTTATTATCGGGATTGCTTAGAACAAGTTTCTAAGAGGTGTCGTAGGAATTTAATTATATTGTGTTTATAAGAATTGTTTGTTGTTCGAAAATCGCATCTTTGTTTGTCCAAGCTGAAAATTCCATCACCTATTTTGTTCTTCCGCAGATTGCACGTCATTTTGGTATCAGAGCCGAGGTGTGGAGAGGATTTTCATTCTGCTCCGTTGAAGCTCCAAGTCTGCCCGAACAGCCACTTCAAACGGCTTCTTCAAAGACTAACCGAGAAGCTTCAAAAGGTGTGAAATTTTTCAGCCTAGGTTTCCAATTCTTTGTATTAAGCATTTTGTAATATTTGCATGGGATAAATTGTTATTTAAAAAAATAGTACAATCAAATACATATACACATATATTTCGGACAAAAAAAGAAAAGAAAAAAAAAACAGAAAAAAATTGTTGTTCGAAAATAGCATCTTTGTTTGTCCAAGCTGAAAATTCCATCACCTATTTCGTTCTTCCGCGGATTGCACGTCAGAAGTTGTTCTTGCATTTTGGCTTGAAGGCAACAAGACTTCGTACTTGTTTAATCCAGCAATCCTATCACACAATTGACATAAAGATTAGTCCACATCAATGTTTGTAATTATTCAAAACTTAATTAGAACTTAATAACTTGCCCTAAGGGCTAACAATTTCCTTTTATGAATTTAGATAGAGCAGATTATGAATACTTGCTTCAATGAGATGACAGATTATGAATGCTTGAAGGCAACAAGACTTCGTACTTGTTTAATCCAGCAATCCTATCACACAATTGACACAAAGATTAGTCCACATCAATGTTTGTCATTATTCAAAACTTAATTAGAACTTAATGACTTGCCCTAAGTGCTAACAATTTCGTTTTATGAATTTAGATTGAGCAGATTATGAATACTTGTTTCAATGAGATGACAGATTATGAATGCTTGAAGGTAAAAAGACTTCGTACTTGTTTAATCCAGCGATCCTATCACACAATTGACACAAAGATTAGTCCACATCAATGTTTGTCATTATTCAAAACTTAATTAGAACTTAATGATTTGCCCTAAGGGCTAACAATTTCCTTTTATGAATTTAGATAGAGCAGATTATGAATACTTGCTTCAATGAGATGACAGATTATGAATGCTTGAAGGCAACAAGACTTCGTACTTGCTTAATCCAGCAATACTATCACACAATTGACACAAAGATTAGTCCACATCAATGTTTGTCATTAATCCAAACTTAATTAGAACTTAATGACTTTCCCTAAGGGCTAACAATTTCCTTTTATGAATTTAGGTAGAGCATATTATGAATACTTGTTTCAATGAGATGACAGATTATGAATGCTTGAAGGCAACAAGACTTCGTACTTGTTTAATCAAGCAATCCTATCACACAATTGATACAATGATTAGTCCACATCAATGTTTATCATTATCCAAAACTTAATTAGAACTTAATGATTTGCCCTAAGGGCTAACAATTTCCTTTTATGAATTTAGATAGAGCAGATTAGGAATACTTGTTTCAATGAGATGACAGATTATGAATGCTTGAAGGCAACAAGACTTCGTACTTGTTTAATCAAGCAATCCTATCACACAATTGACACAAAGATTAGTACACATCAATGTTTGTCATTATTCAAAACTTAATTAGAACTTAATGACTTGCCCTAAGGGCTAACAATTTCCTTTTCTGAATTTAGATAGAGCAGATTATGAATACTTGCTTCAATGAGATGACAGATTATGAATGCTTGAAAGGCAACAAGACTTCGTACTTGTTTAATCCAGCAATCCTATCACACAATTGACATAAAGATTAGTCCACATCAATGTTTGTAATTATTCAAAACTTAATAACTTGCCCTAAGGGCTAACAATTTCCTTTTATGAATTTAGATAGAGCAGATTAGGAATACTTGTTTCAATGAGATGACAGATTATGAATGCTTGAAGGCAACAAGACTTCGTACTTGTTTAATCCAGCAATCCTATAACACAATTGACATAAAGATTAGTCCACATCAATGTTTGTAATTATTCAAAACTTAATTAGAACTTAATAACTTGCCCTAAGGGCTAACAATTTCCTTTTATGAATTTAGATAGAGCAGATTATGAATACTTGCTTCAATGAGATGACAGATTATGAATGCTTGAAGGCAACAAGACTTCGTACTTGTTTAATCCAGCAATCCTATCACACAATTGACACAAAGATTAGTCCACATCAATGTTTGTTATTATTCAAAACTTAATTAGAACTTAATGACTTGCCCTAAGTGCTAACAATTTTGTTTTATGAATTTAGATTGAGCAGATTATGAATACTTGTTTCAATGAGATGACAGATTATGAATGCTTGAAGGTAAAAAGACTTCGTACTTGTTTAATCCAGCGATCCTATCACACAATTGACACAAAGATTAGTCCACATCAATGTTTGTCATTATTCAAAACTTAATTAGAACTTAATGATTTGCCCTAAGGGCTAACAATTTCCTTTTATGAATTTAGATAGAGCAGATTAGGAATACTTGTTTCAATGAGATGACAGATTATGAATGCTTGAAGGCAACAAGACTTCGTACTTGTTTAATCAAGCAATCCTATCACACAATTGACACAAAGATTAGTCCACATCAATGTTTGTCATTATTCAAAACTTAATTAGAACTTAATGACTTGCCCTAAGGGCTAACAATTTCCTTTTCTGAATTTAGATAGAGCAGATTATGAATACTTGCTTCAATGAGATGACAGATTATGAATGCTTGAAAGGCAACAAGACTTCGTACTTGTTTAATCCAGCAATCCTATCACACAATTGACATAAAGATTAGTCCACATCAATGTTTGTAATTATTCAAAACTTAATTAGAACTTAATAACTTGCCCTAAGGGCTAACAATTTCCTTTTATGAATTTAGATAGAGCAGATTATGAATACTTGCTTCAATGAGATGACAGATTATGAATGCTTGAAGGCAACAAGACTTCGTACTTATTTAATCCAGCAATCCTATCACACAATTGACACAAAGATTAGTCCACATCAATGTTTGTCATTATTAAAACTTAATTAGAACTTAATGACTTGCCCTAAGTGCTAACAATTTCGTTTTATGAATTTAGATTGAGCAGATTATGAATACTTGTTTCAATGAGATGACAGATTATGAATGCTTGAAGGTAACAAGACTTCGTACTTGTTTAATCCAGCAATCCTATCACACAATTGACACAAAGATTAGTCCACATCAATGTTTGTCATTATTCAAAACTTAATTAGAACTTAATGACTTGCCCTAAGTGCTAACAATTTCGTTTTATGAATTTAGATTGAGCAGATTATGAATACTTGTTTCAATGAGATGACAGATTATGAATGCTTGAAGGTAAAAAGACTTCGTACTTGTTTAATCCAGCGATCCTATCACACAATTGACACAAAGATTAGTCCACATCAATGTTTGTCATTATTCAAAACTTAATTAGAACTTAATGAATTGCCCTAAGGGCTAACAATTTCCTTTTATGAATTTAGATAGAGCAGATTATGAATACTTGCTTCAATGAGATGACAGATTATGAATGCTTGAAGGCAACAAGACTTCGTACTTGCTTAATCCAGCAATACTATCACACAATTGACACAAAGATTAGTCCACATCAATGTTTGTCATTAATCCAAACTTAATTAGAACTTAATGACTTTCCCTAAGGGCTAACAATTTCCTTTTATGAATTTAGGTAGAGCATATTATGAATACTTGTTTCAATGAGATGACAGATTATGAATGCTTGAAGGCAACAAGACTTCGTACTTGTTTAATCAAGCAATCCTATCACACAATTGATACAATGATTAGTCCACATCAATGTTTATCATTATCCAAAACTTAATTAGAACTTAATGATTTGCCCTAAGGGCTAAAAATTTCCTTTTATGAATTTAGATAGAGCAGATTAGGAATACTTGTTTCAATGAGATGACAGATTATGAATGCTTGAAGGCAACAAGACTTCGTACTTGTTTAATCAAGCAATCCTATCACACAATTGACACAAAGATTAGTGCATATCAATGTTTGTCATTATTCAAAACTTAATTAGAACTTAATGACTTGCCCTAAGGGCTAACAATTTCCTTTTCTGAATTTAGATAGAGCAGATTATGAATACTTGCTTCAATGAGATGACAGATTATGAATGCTTGAAAGGCAACAAGACTTCGTACTTGTTTAATCCAGCAATCCTATAACACAATTGACATAAAGATTAGTCCACATCAATGTTTGTAATTATTCAAAACTTAATTAGAACTTAATAACTTGCCCTAAGGGCTAACAATTTCCTTTTATGAATTTAGATAGAGCAGATTATGAATACTTGCTTCAATGAGATGACAGATTATGAATGCTTGAAGGCAACAAGACTTCGTACTTGTTTAATCCAGCAATCCTATCACACAATTGACACAAAGATTAGTCCACATCAATGTTTGTCATTATTCAAAACTTAATTAGAACTTAATGACTTGCCCTAAGTGCTAACAATTTCGTTTTATGAATTTAGATTGAGCAGATTATGAATACTTGTTTCAATGAGATGACAGATTATAAATGCTTGAAGGTAACAAGACTTCGTACTTGTTTAATCCAGCAATCCTATCACACAATTGACACAAAGATTAGTCCACATCAATGTTTGTCATTATTCAAAACTTAATTAGAACTTAATGATTTGCCCTAAGGGCTAACAATTTCCTTTTATGAATTTAGATAGAGCAGATTAGGAATACTTGTTTCAATGAGATGACAGATTATAATGCTTGAAGGCAACAAGACTTCGTACTTGTTTAATCAAGCAATCCTATCACACAATTGACACAAAGATTAGTCCACATCAATGTTTGTCATTATTCAAAACTTAATTAGAACTTAATGACTTGCCCTAAGAGCTAACAATTTCCTTTTCTGAATTTAGATAGAGCAGATTATGAATACTTGCTTCAATGAGATGACAGATTATGAATGCTTGAAAGGCAACAAGACTTCGTACTTGTTTAATCCAGCAATCCTATCACACAATTGACATAAAGATTAGTCCACATCAATGTTTGTAATTATTCAAAACTTAATTAGAACTTAATAACTTGCCCTAAGGGCTAACAATTTCCTTTTATGAATTTAGATAGAGCAGATTATGAATACTTGCTTCAATGAGATGACAGATTATGAATGCTTGAAGGCAACAAGACTTCGTACTTGTTTAATCCAGCAATCCTATCACACAATTGATACAATGATTAGTCCACATCAATGTTTGTCATTATTCAAAACTTAATTAGAACTTAATGACTTGCCCTAAGTGCTAACAATTTCGTTTTATGAATTTAGATTGAGCAGATTATGAATACTTGTTTCAATGAGATGACAGATTATGAATGCTTGAAGGTAACAAGACTTCGTACTTGTTTAATCCAGCGATCCTATCACACAATTGACACAAAGATTAGTCCACATCAATGTTTGTCATTATTCAAAACTTAATTAGAACTTAATGACTTGCCCTAAAGGCTAACAATTTCCTTTTATGAATTTAGATAGTGCAGATTATGAATACTTGCTTCAATGAGATGACAGATTATGAATGCTTGAAGGCAACAAGACTTCGTACTTGTTTAATCCAGCAATCCTATCACACAATTGACACAAAGATTAGTCCACATCAATGTTTGTCATTATTCAAAACTTAATTAGAACTTAATGATTTGCCCTAAGGGCTAACAATTTCCTTTTATGAATTTAGATAGAGCAGATTAGGAATACTTGTTTCAATGAGATGACAGATTATGAATGCTTGAAGGCAACAAGACTTCGTACTTGTTTAATAAAGCAATCCTATCACACAATTGACACAAAGATTAGTCCACATCAATGTTTGTCATTAATCCAAACTTAATTAGAACTTAATGACTTTCCCTAAGGGCTAACAATTTCCTTTTATGAATTTAGGTAGAGCATATTATGAATACTTGTTTCAATGAGATGACAGATTATGAATGCTTGAAGGCAACAAGACTTCGTACTTGTTTAATCAAGCAATCCTATCACACAATTGATACAATGATTAGTCCACATCAATGTTTATCATTATCCAAAACTTAATTAGAACTTAATGATTTGCCCTAAGGGCTAACAATTTCCTTTTATGAATTTAGATAGAGCAGATTAGGAATACTTGTTTCAATGAGATGATATATTATGAATGCTTGAAGGCAACAAGACTTCGTACTTGTTTAATCAAGCAATCATATCACACAATTGACACAAAGATTAGTCCACATCAATGTTTGTCATTATTCAAAACTTAATTAGAACTTAATGACTTGCCCTAAAGGCTAACAATTTCCTTTTATGAATTTAGATAGTGCAGATTATGAATACTTGCTTCAATGAGATGACAGATTATGAATGCTTGAAGGCAACAAGACTTCGTACTTGTTTTATCAAGCAATCCTATCACACAATTGATACAATGATTAGTCCACATCAATGTTTATCATTATCCAAAACTTAATTAGAACTTAATGACTTGCCCTAAGGGCTAACAATTTCCTTTTATGAATTTAGATAGAGCAGATTATGAATACATGTTTCAATGAGATGACAGATTATGAATGCTTGAAGGCTACAAGACTTCGTACTTGTTTAATCCAACAATCCTATCACACAATTGACACAAAGATTAGTCCACATCAATGTTTGTCATTATTCAAAACTTAATTAGAACTTAATGATTTGCCCTAAGGGCTAACAATTTCCTTTTATGAATTTAGATAGAGCAGATTAGGAATACTTGTTTCAATGAGATGACATATTATGAATGCTTGAAGGCAACAAGACTTCGTACTTGTTTAATCAAGCAATCCTATCACACAATTGACACAAAGATTAGTCCACATCAATGTTTGTCATTATTCAAAACTTAATTAGAACTTAATGACTTGCCCTAAGGGCTAACAATTTCCTTTTCTGAATTTAGATAGAGCAGATTATGAATACTTGCTTCAATGAGATGACAGATTATGAATGCTTGAAAGGCAACAAGACTTCGTACTTGTTTAATCCAGCAATCCTATCACACAATTGACAAAAAGATTAGTCCACATCAATGTTTGTAATTATTCAAAACTTAATTAGAACTTAATAACTTGCCCTAAGGGCTAACAATTTCCTTTTATGAATTTAGATAGAGCAGATTATGAATACTTGCTTCAATGAGATGACAGATTATGAATGCTTGAAGGCAACAAGACTTCGTACTTGTTTAATCCAGCAATCCTATCACACAATTGACACAAAGATTAGTCCACATCAATGTTTGTCATTATTCAAAACTTAATTAGAACTTAATGACTTGCCCTAAGTGCTAACAATTTCGTTTTATGAATTTAGATTGAGCAGATTATGAATACTTGTTTCAATGAGATGACAGATTATGAATGCTTGAAGGTAACAAGACTTCGTACTTGTTTAATCCAGCGATCCTATCACACAATTGACACAAAGATTAGTCCACATCAATGTTTGTCATTATTCAAAACTTAATTAGAACTTAATGATTTGCCCTAAGGGCTAACAATTTCCTTTTATGAATTTAGATAGAGCAGATTATGAATACTTGTTTCAGTGAGATGACAGATTATGAATGCTTGAAGGCAACAAGACTTCGTACTTGTTTAATCCAGCAATACTATCACACAATTGACACAAAGATTAGTCCACATCAATGTTTGTCATTAATTCAAACTTAATTAGAACTTAATGACTTTCCCTAAGGGCTAACAATTTCCTTTTATGAATTTAGGTAGAGCATATTATGAATACTTGTTTCAATGAGATGACAGATTATGAATGCTTGAAGGCAACAAGACTTCGTACTTGTTTAATCAAGCAATCCTATCACACAATTGATACAATGATTAGTCCACATCAATGTTTATCATTATCCAAAACTTAATTAGAACTTAATGACTTGCCCTAAGGGCTAACAATTTCCTTTTATTAATTTAGATAGAGCAGATTATGAATACTTGTTTCAATGAGATGACAGATTATGAATGCTTGAAGGCTACAAGACTTCGTACTTGTTTAATCCAACAATCCTATCATACAATTGACACAAAGATTAGTCCACATCAATGTTTGTCATTATTCAAAACTTAATTAGAACTTAATGATTTGCCCTAAGGGCTAACAATTTCCTTTTATGAATTTAGATAGAGCAGATTATGAATACTTGTTTCAATGAGATGACAGATTATGAATGCTTGAAGGCAACAAGACTTCGTACTTGTTTAATCCAGCAATACTATCACACAATTGACATAAAGATTAGTCCACATCAATGTTTGTCATTATTCAAAACTTAATTAGAACTTAATGACTTGCCCTAAAGGCTAACAATTTCCTTTTATGAATTTAGATAGTGCAGATTATGAATACTTGCTTCAATGAGATGACAGATTATGAATGCTTGATGGCAACAAGACTTCGTACTTGTTTAATCCAGCAATCCTATAACACAATTGACACAAAGATTAGTCCACATCAATGTTTGTCATTATTCAAAACTTAATTAGAACTTAATAACTTGCCCTAAGGGCTAACAATTTCCTTTTATGAATTTAGCGAGAGCTGATTATGAATATTTGTTTCAGTGAGATGACAGTTTAAGAATGCTTGAAGGCAACAAGACTTCGTACTGGTTTAATCGAGCAATCCTATCACACAATTGACACAAAGATTAGTCCACATCAATGTTTTTCATTATTCAAAACTTAATTAGAACTTAATGATTTGCCCTAAGGGCTAACAATTTCCTTTTATGAATTTAGCTAGAGCTGATTATGAATATTTGTTTCAATGAGATGACAGATTATGAATGCTTGAAGGCAACAAGACTTCGTACTTGTTTAATCCAGCAATCCTATCACACAATTGACACAAAGATTAGTCCACATCAATGTTTGTCATTATTCAAAACTTAATTAGAACTTAATGACTTGCCCTAAAGGCTAACAATTTCCTTTTATGAATTTAGATAGTGCAGATTATGAATACTTGCTTCAATGAGATGACAGATTATGAATGCTTGATGGCAACAAGACTTCGTACTTGTTTAATCCAGCAATCCTATCACACAATTGACACAAAGATTAGTCCACATCAATGTTTGTCATTATTCAAAACTTAATTAGAACTTAATGACTTGCCCTAAGTGCTAACAATTTCGTGTTATGAATTTAGATTGAGCAGATTATGAATACTTGTTTCAATGAGATGACAGATTATGAATGCTTGAAGGCAACAAGACTTCGTACTTGTTTAATCCAGCGATCCTATCACACAATTGACACAAAGATTAGTCCATATAAATGTTTGTCATTATTCAAAACTTAATTAGAACTTAATGATTTGCCCTAAGGTCTAACAATTTAATTTTATGAATTTAGATAGAGCAGATTATGACTACTAGCTTCAATGAGATAACAGATTATGAATGCTTGAAGGCAACAAGACTTCGTACTTGTTTAATCCAGCAATACTATCACACAATTGACACAAAGATTAGTCCACATCAATGTTTGTCATTAATCCAAACTTAATTAGAACTTAATGACTTTCCCTAAGGGCTAACAATTTCCTTTTATGAATTTAGGTAGAGCATATTATGAATACTTGTTTCAATGAGATGACAGATTATGAATGCTTGAAGGCAACAAGACTTCGTACTTGTTTAATCAAGCAATCCTATCACACAATTGATACAATGATTAGTCCACATCAATGTTTATCATTATCCAAAACTTAATTAGAACTTAATGACTTGCCCTAAGGGCTAACAATTTCCTTTTATGAATTTAGATAGAGCAGATTATGAATACTTGTTTCAATGAGATGACAGATTATGAATGCTTGAAGGCAACAAGACTTCGTACTTGTTTAATCCAGCAATCCTATCACACAATTGACATAAAGATTAGTCCACATCAATGTTTGTCATTATTCAAAACTTAATTAGAACTTAATGACTTGCCCTAAAGGCTAACAATTTCCTTTTATGAATTTAGATAGTGCAGATTATGAATACTTGCTTCAATGAGATGACAGATTATGAATGCTTGATGGCAACAAGACTTCGTACTTGTTTAATCCAGCAATCCTATCACACAATTGACACAAAGATTAGTCCACATCAATGTTTGTCATTATTCAAAACTTAATTAGAACTTAATGATTCTCCCTAAGGGCTAACAATTTCCTTTTATGAATTTAGCGAGAGCTGATTATGAATATTTGTTTCAGTGAGATGACAGATTATGAATGCTTGAAGGCAACAAGACTTCGTACTGGTTTAATCGAGCAATCCTATCACACAATTGACACAAAGATTAGTCCACATCAATGTTTGTCATTATTCAAAACTTAATTAGAACTTAATGATTCTCCCTAAGGGCTAACAATTTCCTTTTATGAATTTAGCGAGAGCTGATTATGAATATTTGTTTCAATGAGATGACAGATTATGAATGCTTGAAGGCAACAAGACTTCGTACTGGTTTAATCGAGCAATCCTATCACACAATTGACACAAAGATTAGTCCAGATCAATGTTTTTCATTATTCAAAACTTAATTAGAACTTAATGATTTGCCCTAAGGGCTAACAATTTCCTTTTATGAATTTAGCGAGAGCTGATTATGAATATTTGTTTCAGTGAGATGACAGATTATGAATGCTTGAAGGCAACAAGACTTCGTACTTGTTTAATCCAGCAATCCTATCACACAATTGACACAAAGATTAGTCCACATCAATGTTTTTCATTATTCAAAACTTAATTAGAACTTAATGATTTGCCCTAAGGGCTAACAATTTCTTTTTATGAATTTAGCGAGAGCTGATTATGAATATTTGTTTCAGTGAGATGACAAATTATGAATGCTTGAAGGCTACAAGACTTCGTACTTGTTTAATCCAGAAATCCTATCACACAGTTGACACAAAGATTAGTCCACATCAATGTTTGTCATTATTCAAAACTTAATTAGAACTTAATGACTTGCCCTATGTGCTAACAATTTCGTTTTATGAATTTAGATAGAGCTGATTATGGATACTTGTTTCAATGAGATGACAGATTATGAATGCTTGAAGGCAACAATACTTCGTACTTGTTTAATCCAGCAATCCTATCACACAATTGACATAAAGATTAGTCCACGTCAATGTTTGTCATTATTTAAAACTTAATTAGAACTTAATAACTTGCCCTAAGGGCTAACAATTTCCTTTTATGAATTTAGATGGAGCAGATTATGAATACTTGCTTCAATGAGATGACAGATTATGAATGCTTGAAGGCAACAAGACTTCGTACTTTTTTTTTTTTTTAAACCACCTGCAATGGTGGGGGGTTTGGCATAGACCCCTACCTGTTTATTAACAATGATAATAAATTTACAATGTAAGAGAAACTAAAAGAAAACACCAAAAAGTAGGCAAAACAGAAAGATAAGCAAATAGTATAAATAGCAAGATCCTAATTAACTCCGTAGATTTGGAACTCTTTCCTTGTCTAGGATGAGAGATCCTCGGGCAGCTTGCGGCAGTTGATCCAAAGCATATATATAGGAAGTACTAGCGTCGATATACCCTTGATTGGCCAATGCATCTGCAACCACATTTGCTTCTCGATAAACATGTGAAAAGGAAAAATTCTTGCCTTTGGTGAGTGAGAGAATATAACGCAAAGTATACCTAAACCTCCAAGCAGGCCTATGTTTAGCAAGAACTGAGTTAAGTAATAGTAGTGAGTCTGTTTGGACTGCCACGTAAGAATATCAGTAGTGATAGACATAGTTTTACACCCAAAAGTAATCCCCTGCAACTCTGCCTCGAAATTAGTTCGGATGCCAATATAGGAGTAAAAAGGCAGCAATAAAGTTTCCATTGGATGTTCTATGAACTCCTCCGACCGATGAATTCCCTCGGATTTCCCTTTGAAGCCCCATCAATATTCAAGATTACTTGATCCGGATCATAAACTTGCTTCCATTTCACTACAAGTGGATGTCGATGTTTTTTTGGGAGTAAAGCGGATGCATAGGAATGCCAAAAATAGATAAGGCCGAGACAAAGCCCTTTGCATGAGCTAATGATAGGAGGTAACCCAAAATAGATTGCTTCAAATGATATAGAGTCACCCTAGTCGCCTCGAGCGGTACGTATTCCTAGATTTCCACAACTCCCAACGAGATAATGGCCGGTACAAGTCGAAGGAGAAATGACTTTTTTCTCTTACCGTAGCTACCATGTTTGCAATCGCAAGTGAAGTGATAAACCTTCCGAAGGCGGTAACCCAAAGAACCCTCCGAAATAAGTCCAAATATGATGTGCAAAAGGACACGTGGAGAAAAGATGATCAAAAGTTTCAGTAGCAAGCCCACAAAAACACCTAGATGCCAAATGAAATCCCAATTTCTTCATAGTACAATCCAAGAGCGGATGACCATTCAGCAATTTCCACATAAACACAGAAATAGTAGTAGGGCATTCCTTACTCCCGGATACATCGCCTTGAGAAAATAGCTGGGTTGGCCGGTTGTATAATCTTTAATACTCGAGGAAAGCGTGAACTTACCATGAGGCTCGAGCTTCCAAATAAACTCGATCACTTTCCTCGGTTAGATGTATAGAATATGAGGAAATTCTTTGTACTAGGTGTTGAGGCGGACTAATCAAACCTATCCGGAAATCATTAAAGAAGTGTCTGCAGAGAGGTGATGATCCCGTATCTCGAGTAAGCTCCTTAAGCTTCCCCTTTAGAGTCCAATCTTCCCACCGAAATTCAAGTCTCCACTACCCACGATGAGACCAATATATTGTTCAGCCTCATCCTTCACTTTAAGCACACGTCGCCAAGAATGCGAACACAATTTTGGGAGAGAAACTTGGGATACATGAATGATATCGAGTACAATACTTTGCTTTAATGAAAGTTGCCCAAAGAGATTTAAGCTGTTCGAAAGAACCACCAAAGCTTATATGCAAATGCCTTCTCATATGCATGCAAGGAAATAAGTTCGAGACCATTCTCTTGAGCGGGCTTACATAATTTGGCCCAAGATGCCCAATGTCTACGCCTCCCTCCAAAGAGGAGCCCCGAAAGAACTCAGCAAATAACTTTTCAAGCTGCAAAAAGAACTCCCTTAGGTGGACCAAGAGATGCCAATAGATACAAGGGGATACTTGTGAGGACATGCTTAATAAGGACACGCCTTCCTCCGAGGCTCAAAATCTTACTTTGCCATCCCCCGCAATCGAGCGAAACTTTTTCTACCAACGGTTGGAAATAAAGAATTTTCTTAACCCCTTTGAAAATTGGACATCCAAGATATATAATAGGAAATGATTTTAGAGAAAAACCGGTTACTGCTGCTATAATCTCCTTCCTCCTTTACGAGGCACGAGTAGAGACATAGAATGAGCTTTTACCATAGTTGATTTTTTGGCCCGACACCCTGCTCATAATCTTTCAAGAAAAGTATGAGTTTTTCGGAGGCCTCTCTTCTCTCCGATTGTGAATATAATAACATCATCTGCAAAGCTTAAGTGAGAGATAGATATACACTCGCCTCGGCAAGGAGAAAACACCAATATGATTACCAGCCATTAGATAGTTAAGACCTCTAGATAAAACTTGGCAGACAATAATAAAGAGGGAGGGGAGAGAGGGTCTCCTTGTTTAACCCCTCTTGAAGAGGGAAAAAATCCACAAGGTTTACCATTAACTAATACAGAGAATTTATTGTATGCCAAACAATTATGTATTAGATTCAGAAAATGAGGGTTGAATCCAAAACGACCCAATATTTGAAGCAAGAATCCCCAAGAAACCCTATCAAAGGCCTTCATCATATCCAACTTAACAAGACTTCGTACTTGTTTAATCCAGAAATCCTATCACACAGTTGACACAAAGATTAGTCCACATCAATGTTTGTCATTATTCAAAACTTAATTAGAACTTAATGACTTGCCCTAAGTGCTAACAATTTCCTTTTATGAATTTAGATAGAGCAGATTATGGATACTTGTTTAAATGAGATGACAGATTATGAATGCTTGAAGGTAACAAGACTTCGTACTTGTTTAATCCAGCGATCCTATCACACAATTGACACAAAGATTAGTCCACATCAATGTTTGTCATTATTCAAAACTTAATTAGAACTTAATGATTTGCCCTAAGGGCTAACAATTTCCTTTTATGAATTTAGATAGAGCAGATTATGAATACTTGCTTCAATGAGATGACAGATTATGAATGCTTGAAGGCAACAAGACTTCGTACTTGTTTAATCCAGCAATACTATCACACAATTGACACAAAGATTAGTCCACATCAATGTTTGTCATTAATTCAAACTTAATTAGAACTTAATGACTTTCCCTAAGGGCTAACAATTTCCTTTTATGAATTTAGATAGTGCAGATTATGAATACTTGCTTCAATGAGATGACAGATTATGAATGCTTGAAGGCAACAAGACTTCGTACTTGTTTAATCCAGCAATCCTATCACACAATTGACACAAAGATTAGTCCACATCAATGTTTGTCATTATTCAAAACTTAATTAGAACTTAATGATTTGCCCTAAGGGCTAACAATTTCCTTTTATGAATTTAGATAGAGCAGATTAGGAATACTTGTTTCAATGAGATGACAGATTATGAATGCTTGAAGGCAACAAGACTTCGTACTTGTTTAATCAAGCAATCCTATCACACAATTGACACAAAGATTAGTCCACATCAATGTTTGTCATTAATCCAAACTTAATTAGAACTTAATGACTTGCCCTAAAGGCTAACAATTTCCTTTTATGAATTTAGATAGTGCAGATTATGAATACTTGCTTCAATGAGATGACAGATTATGAATGCTTGAAGGCAACAAGACTTCGTACTTGTTTAATCAAGCAATCCTATCACACAATTGATACAATGATTAGTCCACATCAATGTTTGTCATTATCCAAAACTTAATTAGAACTTAATGACTTGCCTTAAGGGCTAACAATTTCCTTTTATGAATTTAGATAGAGCAGATTATGAATACTTGTTTCAATGAGATGACAGATTATGAATGCTTGAAGGCTACAAGACTTCGTACTTGTTTAATCCAACAATCCTATCACACAATTGACATAAAGATTAGTCCACATCAATGTTTGTCATTATTCAAAACTTAATTAGAACTTAATGACTTGCCCTAAGGGCTAACAATTTCCTTTTATGAATTTAGATAGTGCAGATTATGAATACTTGCTTCAATGAGATGACAGATTATGAATGCTTGATGGCAAAAAGACTTCGTACTTGTTTAATCCAGCAATCCTATCACACAATTGACACAAAGATTAGTCCACATCAATGTTTGTCATTATTCAAAACTTAATTAGAACT